>JAJIBD010039351.1:0-66393 GCA_021461705.1 Cryptotis parvus | reverse complement strand
CTCACAACAAGCCAGATAACCTCCCATTCCATGCAGGACCTCCATTTCCCACATCCGACTTCCTCCTCGTCAGAACTCCACCCAGCAGACCAGCCTATCACAGCCCGGCTCGCGTGGCTGCTTGCGGCTGCGCAGTTCATCAATAAATGCTTGATTTTGAGATGACTACAAGAGTATGCTACCCCGCACGGCAGAGCCTGGCAAGCTACCCGTGTCGTATTTGATATGCCAAATACCAGTAACAATTATAGACCTCATTCCCATGACCTGATGGAATGGTTTGAGGCTCTTTTATGTTCCTGGAGCAAGCAGGTGCCCTTGGGCTCTACTTCGCATGAGACAGGTCATATGGAGATGTTATTGGTGCCCGCTTGAGCAAATCGAAGATGAACGGGAAGACAGTGATACAGTGATTTGAAATTCAGTCAAATTATGCCTAAAATTCCTTTAATTATGTTTTACATATACACTACAAAAGTGTGTGTCGATATTAACTTGGTTTGACTATTTTGTGTCTTGTCTATTTTATGATCTTCTGTGTTATAGTTGTAGTTTGTGTACATCGTTACAACAGTGTTAACATTTAAGGTACTGGGCCAGGGGCTAGGGCACTTTCCTTCAATGTGGCCAACCCCATTTGAATCTCTTGAGCTGTTTATAGTTTCCCAAGCACTGTCGAAAATGATCCTTGGCCACAGAGTTAGGAGCAGAGCTTGTGAACACGTGCGTATGACCTCCCATAAAATACTCAACAAAATAACCCTCCAAAAAATTCCATCACTATTGGCATTAGTGTACAAAGTTGCTGCATCTCCAGGACCACCAAAGTGCCTAAGACCCTCCACCACTTTCTTTTTTTTTTAAGTATTTTATTATACCACCGTGAGATATACAAATAAAAAAGATATACAATTAAAAAGTTCATGTTTGGGTTTTGGTCATACAGTGTTTCAGCACCCGTCCCTCCACCAGTGCCCATCTCCCACCACCAACATCCCCGGTTCCCTCCCCCCTTCCCCAGCCCCTGCTCCATGGCAGGTTCTTTATTTCTTTCCCTTTCTCTCTCTTTCTCTTTTCCTTCACTTCCAGACTATGGATTACAGAACATACATTAAAAGGTTGTCATGTGTATCCTTTTGCCTCTATTTAATGCTCAGTTCTAGGTTGGCATTAGTACCCTCGACTATTATTAGCACCCTGTTCCATTTTCTGTCTTACCAAAAACTCTGACTCCCACACGTTTGTGATAATCTCCACCTTTGACAAGACCTCCTGATATATGTTTCACTTGACCTTGGATATTGGTATCATAATATGTACATATATATTTATGCCATGCAAATAAATGCAGTCATTCTGTATCTGTCTCTCTCCTTCTGGCTAATTTCGCTCAACATAATCTCCATTTCCATCCATTTATAGGCAAATTTTATAACTTCATTTTTCCTAACAGCTGCATAGTATTCCATTGTGTAGATGTACCAAAGCTTCTTTATCCAGTCATCGATTTTCGGGCACTCTGGTTGCTTCCAGATTCTGGCTATTGTGAATAATGCTGCTATGAACATAAAAGTAGGGATGGTGTTTCCGCTGCGTATTCTTGGTTTCCCAGAGTAGATTCCCAGGAGTGGTATGGCTGGGTCAAATGGGAGTTCAATTTCTAGTCTTTGGAGGAAAGTCCATATTGTTTTTCCAGAAAGGCTGTACCAGCCGGCATTCCCACCAACAATGGATGAGTGTCCCCTTTTCCTCACATCCACGCCAGCACTTGTTGTTCTTGCTCTTTTGAATATGTGCCAGTCTCTGTGGTGTAAAGTGGTATCTCATGGTTGTTTTGATTTGCATCTCTCTGATGATTAGTGATGATGAACATTTTTTCATATGTTTTTTGGCCATTCGAATTTCTTCCTTGCTGAAGTTTCTGTTCATTTCTTGTCCCCATTTTTTGATGGGGTTGTTTGTTTTCTTCTTGTAAAGTTCTACCAGTGCCTGATATATCCTGGATATTAACCCCCTTATCAGATGGGTATTGGGTGAATATTCTTTCCCATTCTGTGGACTGCTTTTGTATCTTAGTCACTGTTTCTTTTGAGGTGCAGAAGCTTTTCAGTTTCATGTAGTCCCATATGTTTATCTTTTCTTCTAGTTGCTTTGTTAGTGATGTTTCACCTTTGAAGATGCCTTTAGCTTCAATGTCGTGGAGGGTTTTTCCTATATTTTCTTCAATGTACTTTATGGATTCAAGTCTGATATTGAGATCTTTAGTCCATTTTGATCTGATTTTTGTGCATGGTGTTAGACACAGGTCCAAATTCATTTTTTTTACATGTCGCTGCCCAGTTTTCCCAACACCACTTGTTGAAGAGGCTTTCCTTACTCCATTTTAGACTCATTGCACCTTTATCAAAGATTAAATGATCATGTGTTTGAGGTTGGGTGTCAGGATACTCAATTCTATTCCATAGGTCGACAGGTCTGTTTTTATTCCAATACCATGCTGTTTTAATTACTACTGCCTTGTAGTACAGTTTGAAGTTGGGAAAGGTGATGCCTCCCATCTTCTTTTTTCCCGAGGATTGCTTTAGCTATCCTTGGGGTTTATTGTTCCATACAAATTTCAGGAGCGTTTGGTCAATTTCTTTGAATAATGTCATCGGTATCCTTATAGGGACTGCATTGAATCTGTACAGAGCTCTAGGGAGTATTACCATTTTGACAATGTTGATTCTCCCCTTCCATGAACAGGGAATGTGTTTCCATTTCCTTGTGTCCTCTTTTATCTCTTGGAGCAGTGTCTTGTAGTTTTCTTTGTACAGGTCCTTTACATACTTGGGTAAGTTGATTCCTAGGTATTTGATTTTCTGTGGCACAATTGTGAATGGAATAGTTTCCTTAATATCCCTTTCTTCTCTTTCGTTGTTTGTATATAGGAAAGCCACTGACTTTTGGGTGTTGATTTTGTATCCTGCCACTCTACTATATGCGTCTATTGTTTCTAGGAGTTTTTTGGTAGAGAGTTTAGGGTTCTCTAGGTATAATATCATGTCATCTGCAAATAATGATAGCTTGACTTCTTCCTTGCCTATCTGGATGCCCTTGATGTCCTTTTCTTCTCTGATTGCTATGGCAAGTACTTCCAGTACTATATTGAATAAAAGAGGTGAGAGGGGGCAATCTTGTCTTGTCCCTGATCTCAGGGGTAAGGCTTTCAACTTTTCCCCATTTAGAATGATGCTTGCTGTGGGCTTTTGGTAGATGGCTGTAACTATCTTGAGGAAAGTCCCTTCAATTCCCATTTTCTGGAGGGTTTTAATCATGAACGGGTGCTGGATCTTGTCAAATGCTTTTTCTGCGTCTATTGAAAGGATCATATGGTTTTTATTTTTTCTTTTATTGATATGATGTATTATGTTGATTGACTTGCGAATGTTGAACCATCCTTGCATTCCCGGGATGAATCCAACTTGGTCATGATGTATAATCTTCTTGATGAGTCTTTGGATTTTGTTTGCTAGTATTTTGTTGAAGATCTTAGCATCCGTGTTCATCAGGGATATTGGTCTGTAGTTTTCTTTCTTTGTGTTGTCTCTCCCTGCTTTGGGTATCAGGGTGATATGTGCCTCGTAGAAGCTGTTTGGGAGTGTTTCTGTTTCTTCTATTTCCTGGAAGAGCTTGAAAAGGACTGGCAGTAGGTCCTCCTTAAAGGTTTGGTAGAGTTCACTAGGGAATCCGTCTGGACCTGGGCTTTTGTGTTTGGGCAGACTTTTAATTACTGTTTCTATTTCCTCGATGGTGATGGGTTTATTCAGGTATTGGAGGTCTTCTTGTTTCAGCCGTGGGAGGTTATAGGACTTCAGGAATTGATCCATTTCTTCTAGATTCTCATGTTTCACGGCATACAGGCTCTCAAAGTAATCTCTGATGATCTTTTGGATTTCTGCGGTTTCTGTTGTGATGTCACCCTTTTTATTTCTGATTCTGTTTATTTGGGTTTTCTCTTTCCCTGTCCTTACAAGTCTTGCCAATGGTTTGTCAATCTTGTTTATTTTTTCAAAAAAAACCAGCTCTTGGTTTCATTAATCTTTTGGATTGTTTTTTTTGGTTTCCAACTCATTGATTTCCTCTCTAAGTTTTATTATTTCCTTTTTCTGCCTGGGTTGGGCTCCTTTTGTTGGTCTTTTTTCTAATGTCTTCAGCTGTGTAGTCAGGTTATTTATGTGGGCCCTTTCTTGTTTCCTGATGAATGCTTGCAGGGCTATAAACTTCCTCTTAACACGGCTTTTGCCGTGTCCCACAAGTTCTTATAATTGGTATCTTCATTTTCATTTATTTCCAGAAATCTTTGGATTTCCTGTTTGATTTCTTCTATGACCCATTTGTTGTTCAGCAGTGAGCTGTTCAGTTTCCAGGTGTTTGGTTTGACTCCCTGTTTTTGTGTACGGTTAACTTCCATTTTCAGTGCATCATGGTCTGAAAAGATAGTTGACACAATTTCTATCTTTTTAATTTTATTGAGGTATGCTTTGTGGCTCAGCATGTGGTCTATCTTGGAGAATGTTCCATGTGCACTAGAGAAAAATGTGTATTCAGCTTTTTTGGCATGAAAAGCCCTGTATATATCCACTAGCTCTCTTTCTTCCATTTCTTCCTTCAGGTCCAATATTTCCTTGGTGAGTTTCAGTCTTGTTGATCTATCCATCGTTGATAGAGCAGTGTTGGAAGTCTCCAACTATTATTGTGCTACTGTCAATGTCTTCTTTGAGGTCTCTTAGCAGTTGTTTTATGTATTTTGCTGACCCCTCATTGGGTGCATATATGTTTAGTAGTGTAATTTCTTCCTGGTGTACATACCCCTTAATTAATAAGAAGCTCCACCACTTTCTTAAGTCACCATTATTTCATCTCTTGATCCCCAGCCCTGGGCCCCCTTCATGGTTGGCTATTGGTTGCATAATCGAAACCCAAAGGTTTGTCATCATTCTTACTACCTATCCCCTTGTTTTGTTTCTCTATTGACACAGATGAGTAAGATCTCTGCCATCTGTTTCTCCTCTCTGTCTTTTTTTCTCTTAACACAATGCCCTCCAGTTCCAACCACATAATATCTATCTCGGTCTGTTTGGGCAGAGAAAACAAAATTCATCAATTGGGTTCATTGTAAATCACAAATACTTATTTTTCACAGAAATATGGCTGCAGGGGCTGGAGAGATAGTGCACTTGCCTTGTATACAGGGTCCCCTGATCCTGCTATGCGTGATTGCTGACTTCAGAGCCAAGAGTAAGCCCTTAACACTGCTGGTTTGGCCTTCCAAAAACCAAAACAAAAAGAAAATAGGCTGCAGATGCAAGACTAAGGCAACACCTTGATAGTTTTTTTCCCCTTTTTGGGTCACATCCAACGATGCTCAGGGTTACTCCTGGCTCTGTGTTTAGGAATCACTCCTGGCACTGCATGGGGGACCATATGGGATGCCGGGGATCAAACCCGGGTCGGCTGCATGCAAGGCAAACGTCCTACCTGCTGGACTATCAAACCGGCCCCCTTAGTAGATTTTTTCCTTCCTTCCTTTCCTTCCTTCCTTCCTTCCTTCCTTCCTTCCTTCCTTCCTTCCTTTCCTTCCTTCCTTCCTTCCTTCCTTCCTTCCTTCCTTCCTTCCTTCCTTCCTTCCTTCCTTCCTTCCTTCCTTCCTTCCTTCCTTCCTTTTCCCTTCCTTCCTTCCTTCCTTCCTTCCTCTTCCTTCCTTTCCTTCCTTCCTTCCTTCCTTCCTTCCTTCCTTCCTTCCTTCCTTCCTTCCTTCCTTCCTTCCTTCCTTCCTTCCTTCCTTCCTTCCTTCCTTCCTTCTCTTCCCTTCCTTCCTTCCTTCCTTCCTTCCTCTTCCTTCCTTCCTTCCTTCCTTCCTTCCTTCCTTCCTTCCTTCCTTCCTTCCTTCCTTCCTTCCTGCAAAGCTGACTCCTGGCTCTGTGCTCAGGGATTGCACCTGGCAGAGTTTCCGAGACCTTATGGGGAGCCAGGTCAACAGCCTGCAAAGCAAGAGCTACACCCAACCGCTATACTGGCAGTTTTCTAATGAAGGCTTGTTTTTTGGATCATGGCTAAATAGCTTCTTGCTGGTCTTTTTTGAGCACAGAATGTCTCTGAAGTCTTTTTTTTTAGAAGCTACTTTTACTCCTGTGGGTTTCACCTTCAAAGTCTCAACCCTCTCACAAAATTCTCACCTTTGAAAATTCAGGATCTGCATAAGAATTTAGGGTGGAGGTACATTTAGGTCACTGTTTCTCAAAGTAATGTGTAGCACCTTTGTAAGGACTGTTTGGAACAATCCAGGCAGATAGGAGTAGCCTTGGGATGGGGGAGGAGGGGTTGTGGGGGTGAAATTGAGAGTGCGGTTGTTTTTTTTTTGTTTTGTTTTTGTTTTTGTTGTGTGTTTCCTTAAGAAAGGTTAGTGTACTGGGGAATACTAAGATTTTTTTCTTATTTTTTTTTCGGAAAAGGATACTTTTCAGATCAACTGGCTTGCTCTCAATCTTTACAAGTATTGTTGCAGCAAGCACTAGTTTATCCGGATCTTTCTGCACAGAATGTATGTGACTATCCATTACATGACATTTAAAAATGAATATTTATGTATGTATGGTGATCAAACCAGTGTCTCACATATGCATGCAAGCATCCTACTACTGAACTACAATGAACCACTCTAGTCTATCATGAACATTTTTCTTGTATCGCTTGTCTTCCCATTGTTCATAGATTTGCTCAAGTGGGCATCAGTAATGTCTCCATTCATTGGCAATGAGGTTCATTATTGTTACTGTTTTTGGCAAATGAAATACACCATGGTAGCTTGCCAGTGTCTGCCATGGCTCTGGGTTCATCCCAGGGGGCCTAGTCTTTTTCTGTGTCAGGCCATTAACCATCCAGGCCCATAGGGCAGAGCTCTGGGTGTAGTAGAAAAGTCTGTCTCCTGTCTGCCACCTTCCAACGCAGGCCAGGCACCACAGCCATACTTATAACACCTCGAGGGGCAGGATGAACATTTTTTATTACTTAAATTCCTTGGAAGGTTCATCAAGAGAAAAAAAAATAATGGAACAGCAATTCTTCTACCCACAGACTGATTGGTTGGTTCTCTGCCATAAACATAGATCGAGAAAGTTCCTCCTTAGGCACAATAGATTTTTAAATTGATCTATCCTTTTGTTGAATCTAATACTTTTGTTTAATGACTTTATTAAGTCTTTTGCCTAGGTTTTATTTATCTGATGACAATAGCTTTATTTAAATCTACTTTTGCTGGTATACAACTTCCATTTCTCTCATTTTCAGCTTTTCTGTTTTCATGGTATATATGTCCTTTGTAAGAAAGAAATCTGTGACATTTTCAAGGTTTGGAAATTATTTTCCTTTTATCAGAGAAGACTACCCAACTGTGCCCATGGATCCTGGGGCCATCCCGATAAACATTTTGTCAATCAGGCCAGATAGTTCAATGCTAGGGCCCTAAGGTCAGAGCTATGAGACCCTACAATTTTGGGACCACCAGAAAATACCAAGTTTTGCCAAGGAGGCTGTGTGATGCCAGGGTTTGAACTCTGTCTGAACTTTTTCTGTGGTCTTGAATTTAATTCGTTTCTTTATAATGAACAAGCATAAGAATTTAAATTAGATTCTAATTTCTTATTTCCCTATCATCTAATTTGTGTTATAAGTTGCAGTATATTTTTGTTTTTCTTCTCCTGATAGTTTATGATTTAATCTGCTAATTGGGGCCAGAGCGATAGTACAGCTGGTAAGGCATTTGCCTTGCATGTGCCCGACCCAGATTCGATCCCCTTCTTCCCATATGGTCCCCCGAGCACCACCAGGGAGTAATTCCTGAGCAAAGAGCCAGGAGTAACCCCTGAGCATCGCCCAGTGTGACCAAAAAAGCAAAAAAAAAAAAAAAAAAAAAGCTAATTTCTTCATTCATCTTTTCACTTATTTGGAAATTCTGTATGCTTTTTAAAAAATTTTAATGATTATTCTTCAAATTTTAATAGACACACAAGTCTAAAACTAATAAATCTCTATGCAACATGTTTTAGAAACCAAAACAAGGCACTTACAAGACTTTACCTAAAATAATCAAAGATTCAAATATTATTGTACTTCCTGGTATTTTACATGAATTTATTTTTGATAACTATCAATCACACATTATTATTTTATTCATAGCTGTATTGATATGTTAATTCACATATTTACATTTATATAACTATAATTCCAATTAATGCCAAAAACCAGTAACAACTATAAACCTTATTCTCATGACCTGAAGGAATGGTTTGAGGCTCTTCCTGTTCCTGGAGCAAGCAGATGCCCTGGAGCTACACTAGCATATGACAGGACATATGGAGATGTTACTGGTGCCTGCTGGAGCAAATTGATGAGCAACAGGAAAACAAGTGATACAAGTGAATTCCAACTAATGTAAAATGTTGTCATTGTTCCTTTCATTTTAGACCTTTCTTCTCTAGTTATGTTATTCCTTCCCATATTGCTACAAGTTTTTTGTTGATGAGTGTTTGCTTGAAAAATTTCTAGATGATTCACGTATATCATGTATATTGTACATCTTACCTAATATCTGTCATATTGACCATATAATATCCATAGCAATATTAATAAAAATCAACCCCAAGAGTCAAACAACATATAAGTTGATAAATAAGTGAGGTAAGTACATAAACAAAAATTATTCAGGGGGCTAGAACGATAGCACAGTGGATAGAGCATTTGCCTTGCACACAACTGACCCAGATTCAAGTCCCCAGCATCCCGTATGGTCTCCCGAGCACCGCCAGGAGTAAACCCTGAGTGTAGAGCCAGGAATAACCCATGAGCATGACTGGGTGTGACTCACTTGTATCTCTTGTCACTTGTTTCCGTTGTTCATCAATTTGCTCCAGCGGGCACCAGTAACATCTCCATACGTCCTGTCACATTCTAGTGTAGCCCAAAGGCATCTGCTCACTTCAGGAACAAGAGCCTTAAACCATTCCTTCAGGTCATGGGAATGAGGTCTATAATTGTTACTGATTCTTGGCATATCAAATACAACACGGGTAGCTTGCCAGACTCTGCCATGTGGGTGAGATACTTGTAGTAGCCTCTCATCTCGTGCATTTATTGATGGATGGGGAAAGATCAGCTTTTTCTGCTAGGTGGAGCTCTGACGAGCTGTGGAGTTCGGATGTCGAAAATGGCGGCCCCTCATGGTGTGGGGGGTTCCTCTGGACTTCTTGTGAGGCTCTGCTGGGATGGCGGGCCAGGGCTAGAACCCGCCTTCCCTCCTGGACGCCTCATGATCAGCTGGGCATAAGGAGAGCCAGTAGCAGCTCTACCCTGTGTCTCTGAGTCTCTGGATCAAAAAATAAAAAAAAACCTATTCAGCTTTAAGAAAATATAACATTGCAGAATGTCTCCATAGTACAAGTTGTAGATGTTTGATTTGCATATGGCCAACTCTATGTCAAACTTCTGCATTGCATGTGTTTCCCTAAGTGATGCCAGAGTGATCCCTGAGCACAGAGTTAGGAGAAAACTGGAGCACTGCCAGATATTTCTCCCAATCAATCAAAAATGTATTTATATATATTCTTGCATTTTTTCTACAAGATGGAAGGAACTGGAGGGGGTCATGATAAGTGAAATACATCAGAAAGAGAAAAGCAGTACTGGATGATGGTGATGTAGGTGGACCTCATGTGTGACTTATGAGAGGTGGGAAGGGGGAGAGAGATTCTTGCTTTCTCCCCAGCTGCCTCTGCTGCCCGGAACCCACTGTAAAGTCTTCAATGAGCCCCTGCATGGCATGGGCCTGAGCCCTACTAGCCGCATGGATTGGCCGTCAAGACACACCTGATGTCCGCTTGATCTCTAGGCATGGGAGTTGATCCCCACCACCCAAGATTTCTCGGGAGCCATGGACTCAGGCTGGAGTGAGGAATTGCACTTTGCAGGAAAGTCAGTCCTAAGCCTTACCTCACGGTTTCCTTGGAGTTCTTATCTTCCTTACAGAAAAAGAATTTTCAGGAGTAGATGAGCAGTGAAGTAAAACAAATTTTATTATGGAGGTTTTAGGAAGGGAAGAGGAGAAAGGAGAGTGAGTGAGTACACATCTCAAGAAGGGAGAAGCGGGTGACACACGTGCTTAGGCACCACATGTGCTCAGCAATGTGGGCTCAAGCAGCACATGGGCTCAAAAGCTGCTTCAAGCAGGAGGCATGTGCTTGCTGTCCTTTGGTCAGGACAACTTTTATAGATTTCTCCCCAAGGTACTCCCATATGGGACTTCAATCTAGGTTAAGGTCCGTTGCTAGGACTGTAGTCAAGGGAAGTAGATATTGGGAGTGGTCTTCTTTGAAAATCTCCTTTTCTAGACCTCTGTTCCTGATGGGTCTTCTGTCCTGGAATGTATCCAGATTAGGGGCTGGGCTGAGACAGGTTGATCCAGATTCCCCAAGGTCTACTGTGGGTCTTAACAAGTCTTGGTACCGGTTTCTAAACAGTTGAATCTGGACAGACTTAGGGTGAAACTTCATTACCTTGAAGACCCCCTTGTCTGCCTGCCTACATCAATGGCACTCATAAAAAATAAACAAAGCAAGGCAATAGATGACTTAAATGAATCAGAAAATCTTAGGGCCCAAGCAATAGTACAGCAGATGGGTTTTTGTCATACAAATGGCCTACAAGAGTTCTAGCCCCAGCACCGTGATGGTCCTTGAGTTTCACCAGAAGTAATCCCTGCGTCCTGAGCTAGGAGTAAGGCAAGAACACTCTTAGATGTGGCCAAAACACCCCCCAACCCTCAAACCACACCCCTTCTCCCCACCCAAAAAAAAAGAGAAATGCTTTAACAATAATCAACTGAGATTACCAAAAAGAGCAAGGGAGTAGATAGGAGGGGTCCTATTGGAAAGTGTTTGAGGGATCCCGGCACTTAGTTTATAGAATGGTAACATTGCTCCCTTAAAACATAAGCATTTGCATTCTTATAAATCATTTTTGCCTCAGTTAATTAAATATGTGTTTAAATAAATGCCTTTTTAATATCTTTATTTATATTTATCTACATTTGATGCTGAGATTGAACCCAAGACCTCATACATATAAAGTATATATTTTACCACTGAATTCCATCTATGGCTCTCGGGAATACATATTTTAAAACTGAATATACTTTCTTTTGCCTTTATTTGGGAAGAATGACTTTTTTCTGAAAATACTACTGTAGGTTGACAGATATTTTCTGTCAGTTCTTTTATTGTATCGTTTCATTTTGCTTCTAGTTTCCACAGATGGTATTGAAAAAACAGCTGTCATGACAAATGTACCTTTTGGCAGGTGATCTTTTCTTTTCGTTTCCTTTGAGATCTTTGGTGTCTGTGATCTTCCTTTTCTGGATCTAGCAAGTTTTCTTTAAAATTAAACTGTGTGGACTTATGTACCAACTCTGTTGATCCATATCTTTGATCTAATTTGACTATTCTCAGCAATTAACTCTTTAAATATTGATTTTCCTAAAATTTTACACACTCAGAGCTTCCTTCAATGACTTTCACAAGTCACTTTTCTCTGCCTTTTTATCCCTTAATTATTTCTCTTTCAATTTCTTTTACTCCTTGTTTCATTGAAGATAATTTTAAATATTTATATTATAATTAATGGCTCTATTTTCAAAAAGTTTTTATCTGCTTTTGACTCAAACATTGAGTTTTAATTTGAAATTTTGTGCACTTATTGTGCAAGTGGGCACCAGTAACATTACTTTACTGGTGCCCACTTGAACAAATCGAGGAACAACGGGAGGACAGTGATACAGTGATTGTGCAAGCATTTTATCTTTTATTGAACTGCCTTGTCAAAATATAAAAAAAAAAACAAAAGACATATGAAATAGGCTTTTGCTGTTGTTGTTGTCTCTCTTTGTCATACCCGCCAGTGCTCAGGCTTATTCCAGGATCACTCCTGGTAAGGCTTGAAGTACGACATGCGGTACTGGGTATCAAACCTAGGTTGGCTACATGCAAGACAAGCCCCCTTCCCATAGTTCTATTGCTCTGGATCCTGCATAAATCGTTTTACTAAAGCATGATTATAGATGGCAAAGAATGCAAAAACCAAGTGCCCTAAAGAGACAACTTTTTTCTGAGTGTGAGGAGTCTATCTAGTGCCGTCCTGTGTGTCCTTTATAAAATGATGTTCAATATCTCTCTTAACTGTTATGAAATGATGCCCAGATATTCATGAATTTTTAAAACCTATCAGATTAAGTATGCTATACAGAAATTATGCATTTCTTCATTTTTGAAAAACCTAAAATTTAATGTTTTAAAACAATAGTTATTTATTATTTATTATACTTGTGTTTGTTGATTGGCTGTTTTATCCTATACACTCACTTGAGAAGAGTCACACGGGCATCACCAACCGGCTATACTCACATAGATGAGTCTCAGTGGGAATGACTAAAAAAGCATTGCAACAACAAAAGTAGGAAAGAAATGTTAGTTTTTACTAAAAATATTTAAAAGATGATTATGCTATCTCAGATAGACTTAAAAAATCAACTGGAAGATGTCATTACTTGCCAGGGCTAGACAATTTGAGAATCAACAAAAATAAAACAGCAGTTTGAAACACATGGAACATGTGAAAATTTGCAATAATTTAAAAAAATAATGCTGTAGCTTGGTACAGTTGGAAAAAAAATAAAATCCCAAATATCACTTTGGAAATGGGATAAGTAAATGAATATAATCAGGTCTTTTTTTTGGTGAGTGGGGAATGGAATGTACCCTACGGTGCTCAGGGCTTACTCCTGGCTCTACTCATGGATTACTCCTGACTGTTCTTGAGGGACAATAAGTGATGCCAGTGATCAAAGTTGTCTTGGTTGTGTGCAGGACAACCACTAAATCCCATTTTAACCATGCACTATCTCTCTAAGTGCATGGTTCAAACTTTGATTCTGTTTTTCACAGATTATGCTCAAATTTGGTTGAGTTATTGCTATAGATGCAATTTAATTAATTTAAGAATATAATTTAAGTACTATTATTATAGAGATCCATTTTATTGTTGCAATGGAAAAATATCCATTGCAACAATAAAATGGATCTCTATAATAATTATGGGATAGACATGACATGCCTCTTGATGGGAATATGCAATCCATCCATGCTACCTAAGATATTATTATTCCTACTCCCAGTAGAACTTGAAGGTTATTAGACTTTATATCTAATACGTTACAGTATTTAGTTAAAATAGAGCTGCATGCAGTTTCATATATATATATATATATATATATATATATATATATATATATATATATATATATATATATATATATATACATATATATAACCCTAACCCTAACCCTAACCCTAACATATAAATTTGTAATGGCCAAGCTATTTCTTCATCATTTAAAAGGCTGAGATTTTATTTGACCTAAATAAGTTTTCTTATTCCTCATGAGGGCCGCCATCTTCAACATCGGACTTCCCTCTCATCAGAACTCCACCCAGAAGCAGATGAGTCTATCACAGCCTGGATCATCGACACCCACCCTGAAGCAGTTTTTTTTTTCAATCTGGCCTAGGTATGCTGATCCAGAGACTTACAGACATGGGGCAGAGCTGCTACTTGCTTTCCCTGTGCCCAGCCGCTCATGAGGTGCCCAGGATGGATGGCAGGTTCTAGCCCTGGCCGGCCACCCCAGCAGGGCCTCCCAACAAGCCAGATGACCCCCGCCACTACATGAGGGCCACCATCTTGACATCGGACTTCCCTCTCATCAGAACTCCACCCAGCAGCAGATGAGTCTATCACAGCCTAGATCATCTACACCCACCCTGCAGCAGTTTTTTTTTTTTAATCAGGCCATGGGGGCCGCCATTTTCCACATCCAGACTTCCCTCTCGTCCACAACTCCACCCAGCAGACCAGACTATCATAGCCTGGCTAGCGCGGTCGCTAGCGGCTGCGTGGTTCATCAATAATTGCTTTATTTGATATGCCAAATACCAGTAACATTTATATTAGGTCATTCCCATGACCTAATATAATGCCTTGAGGCTATGTTCCTTGAGCAAGCAGATGCCTTTGGGTTCTACTAGCATGAGACAGGACATATGGAGATATTACTGGTGCCCGCTCTAGCAAATAGATGATCAAAGGGAAGATAGTGATAGTGATAGTGATAATGATCACTAAATGTGCAATGATGTATGGGAAAACTTGGGGTTAGAAAAAATGAACATATGCAGGTGACGTTCCCAGTTTATAAAAAGTATCTGTTCTCTGTTTCTAATGATCCTGTAAGCCAGCTAAAATGACTGATTTCTTTAATGTTCCACAAATTTTAATCACCTTCAAGTCTTGCCTTTAAATTAATGTCTATAGAACTGTGCTTCATTGGGATACAGACAGATCAGGAAGGTCATGCTGGAAAGCTGTAAGCTACTAGTGTCTGCACTGTTCCACAGACATTTAGCATATAGGACTTTGATAAAATATGAGGTTAAAAAAGGCAAATGTAGGAGCCAGACAAATAGTAGAGGGATTAGGGCACTTTACCTTGCACATTGCTGATCCTGGTTTGATTTCTGGTACACATATAGTCAGCTAGCAAACCATTTGTAGCAGCAAGTGTACCATCTGGCCAAAAAACAATACAATGAAATATTTCATTGACTTCACTTGATGTTCTTTCAAGACACTGTATTTTGTTGTTGTTAAAAGCTTATATTTATTTAAATATAACTAAAGCTTCTGCCTTAGAACTTAATTTTATAAGCAAATTCAATTATTGGGAATTCATAGTGAATAAAAGAGTCTGAACAATAAAATATAGTAAATAGAGGGATATCAAGATCTATTAAGTAATGAAGGAGGAGATTGCAGGAACTCAAACATACAGTCCTACATAAATTGTTTATTTCAAAAAGTGCATTTATATTGTCCATTAATCTCCCCAAACTGTAATGAACTGAACAGGCTTGATTTGTCATGAAATCATGTCTAAGATATTAGAAAAATATCAAAGTATCTTTAAGTTTATAGTATTTATCAAAGCCAAGTTATAATACAATATCAAAGGCAAGTTTCATCCATACTGAAACAAATTGTTCATCCTAATGTGTCTTAAGTGAACAAAAAAATTGCAGTAATCATTCTATAAACTTTATGTTGTGTTTGCTGAACATTAGAGAAAGTCTGAGATTAAAAAAAATAAAACATATGCTGCCTTGCTCTCAAGATGCTATCTGTGTTTGAGTAAACCAAAGAAATAAGTACAAAAAATAAGTTCGTAGAGGTATCATAAAGCTGGAGGGGGATTGTAAGAAGCTTGTGGCAAATCAGTTTTGCTGAGACACTCTTGGTTTTCCTTGTTCCTCAAGTAAACATTCTGGTTTCCCTTGATTGGCTGTGTCCCTCCTCTTTGTGATTTTTTTTTTTTGGTGTTTGCAAATCACAGGTCACCTTGACTTACTCTTTCATTATGCAAAAGATAATGGAGCTTGACAGTACAATTTTTTTTTGTAATAATGAAAAATTGTAATTTCCTAAAATGTCCCCAAACAGGCCATTAACAAAAATATTATGGAGTGTCAATCCAGAAGAATCAGCTGTTGCTCATAATAGTTTTCCGATTCTCTGCTTATTTTTATTTCTTTTTTTTTTTTTTTGCTTTTTTGGTTACACCCAGTGATGCTCAGGGCTATTTGCTCAGGAATTACTCCTGGCAGTGCTCAGGGGACCATATGGAGTGCCAGGAATCAACCCCACGTTAACCGTGTGCAAGGCAAATGGCCTACCTGCTGTGCTATTGCTCCGGCCCCCATTCTCTGCTTATGATCACTGTATCACTGTCTTCCCGTTCATCATCAATTGGCCCGAGCGGGCACCCAGTAACATCTCCATATGTCCTGTCTCATGCTAGTAGAGCCCAAGGGCACCTGCTTGCTCCAGGAACATAAAGAGCCTCAAACCATTCCATCAGGTCATGGGAATGAGATCTAAAATTGTTACTGGTATTTGGCATATCAAATACGACACGGGTAGCTTGCCAGGCTCTGCCGTGTGGGTAGCATACTTTTGTAGTCATCTCTAAATCCAGTATTTATTGAAGAATTGGGCAGCCGGGCTGTGATAGGCTGGTCTGCTGGGTGGAGTTCTGATGAGAGGGAAGTCCGTATGTGGAAAATGGAGGCCCTCATGGAGTGGGGGGTCATCTGGCTTGTTGCAAGGCTCTGCTGGGGTGGCAGGCCAGGCTTAGAACTCTCCATTCCTCCTGGGCGCCTCGTGAGCAGCTGGACACAGGGAGAGCCAGTAGCAGCTCTGCCCCATGTCTGTGAGTCTCAAACACTGTTGGTAGAAAGCCAAAGGGGTCTGTCCTCTTGGGGAAAGGTGTTGGGTGACACCTTTCCCCAAGAAAAAAGAAATTTTCTATTTCTTATGATATAGAAAATTAATTTAAGCTATTGAGTGATAGGAGCAGGCTATAGATGGAATTTGTTGTGAAGCTATGAAAGGAGTAAGACTGCTTTCCCTTCTCCACAGTTTGGGTGTAGTAAATACTGCATTTTAAAATTTCACTTGGTATGTATTTAAAAGGCTGTTAATCTGACCTTACCAGTTTTAATTTTGCTACTAAAAGTTATAGACAAGTTTCTCTAACAAGTTACTCTATTCAGAGAGAGAGAGTAGGGGGTGGGGTGCAGAAGGCAACAGTGCTCATAGTGTTTCTTACTCAGCCCTTCAACAAATTGCATGAGATCCACCATTATGCAGTAAAATCTGCTTTACTGAACATCCAAGGTTATAATTGCAAATTCTATGCACAAATATCCTCATAGAATCATCCGGAATGATGCATGACTGTTGGAGTCATGGAATGATGCATGCCCTAGAAATGTTCCTCTGGGTTCCTGCAACCTCAAAGCCATCTGCATTTGCCTTAAGGCTCTCGTGCAAATCACAATAGATTGGGGGGGCAGGATTTGAGAAGAAAAAATCCTGCCCCCAATCTATTTGAGAGGAAAAAAATTAAATCAAAATTTAAATTTTGATTTAAATTTTGTTTGATTTAAACTCTTGGAATAGCGATATAATTTTATCATGAATCCAGTATTAGCTATTGGGGTATTTCTTTCATTATCCCCACAGGCCCTACGTGGGACTTTTTTACACATTTTATATTTACCAGGAGATAGCCTAGTGGCATTGGATCCACCATTAAAATCAGCTCTGGTAGGATCAAAGAAGGAGGCATGCTAAGTTTGCCTCCAGGCAAGCGAACATGACTCTAAAGTAAAACAGAGGGCAGAGCACACAAAAATTATCTTGGAACAGAGACACACAGACCTCGGTCAATGTTTGGAGTAATACATCTGGCGATATGAAATTCATGGTGTAAAATTATAATGTTATATCCCTATGTATATAAAGCCTGAGATACTTTTATTCTTAGGTGCGTTCTCATATCTCCACAACTGTTTTGCATAACAGTTGACTTGGGAAGCAGGGACTTGGTCCTGGCAAAAAAATAATTTGTTTGGACCTGGCCTAGGTGTGGTAACCTAGATGATTTGCATGTGAGTGCTTGTTTTTTTTCTTTGCCAAGACCTTTCCTTTGTGGGCTGAACTTGCGTCTTTTGGCACCTCTGGGAAAAGAAAAAACCTGCTTTTTGGAGAAGAAGCCTCCATCTTGTCTGAGACTCCAATCTGACCACATGGTCGGGGATTCTGCCAGGAATTAGAGGTTTGGGGATCCCCTGACCTGACCTAATTAGTGGTTTAATTATTGGTGATAAGTAAAGATCTTTCGGAACTGTGCTGGAATTCATGGTTGGTTTATCTGTTGTTGGCCCTTGAAATAAAAGGAAACTTGTTTCTTGATATTGTTGGAGAACTCCAACATTCCCCAGCACGTGACCACATGTCTAGACATGGTGGCTTTTCCAAGTTGTTACATAAAGTTCATCACTACAAGAAATGTTTGTTATTTTCACCTTTGTAGTTGCATTGTTATCTGTATCCACTTATTACAATCTTTAAAAAAGTCACAGATACCTGTATTTCCAGATTTAGATCACTTAGCCTAATAGCAACACACTGTTCAAATTGGTTTAAAAGTACTACTGCACAGATAAGTATGTACTCTGAGCCAGCACTCTACTGGGTGTTTTATACAACAAGGCTACAATCTTATAGTATTAATCCAACTTCACAGAAGAGCACACAGTAATTCACTAATGTGCACAGAAACAGTTAATAGAAAAGGCAAAATTAAAAGGCAAGTCTTCTCTCATGAAATTTCACTTTTTACACCTCTTCCTGTTGCTTTCTAGTTACCAGGAAGGCTACCTAAAAGGATTGAACATAACATCTTTGTATCTGTATTGCAAACCATAATGGCTAAAAAGGAGAGAGAGAGAGAGAGAAAGAGAGAGAAAGAAAGAGAGAGAGAGGGAGAGAGAGAGAGAGGGAGGGAGGAAGGGCAAAAGTGCTTTGCCACAAAGACAGGGAATTTTGGTGAAAGGGAAACTTGTTACACTGGTGGTGGGAAATATACAATGGTGTGTTGGGGACGCTGGGCAACCCTAACAAAATCAGAGAGCAGGGTAAGGGGATTCTCCTTCTGCCCACCCAGGGATGCCAGATGTTGGGGGAGCCACTGGAGTTCCCAATAATACCAAAGAACAAGTTCCCTTCTACTTCTAAAGCCAGTGGGGAATGGAGGAAGACTCAAGAATCCTGTGCAGTTTGAAAAGGCTTTACTTTCACAGATTCTGGTATACAACCTAACAACAGGTAAAACCCTGGACTTAGGTTCCTAGCTAGGCCCCAGCCATGTGTAGGTTTAGAAGCCTAGACCAATATTGCTTCTACCACATGCTAAGGCCTAACAGGGAAGAGAAGGAGAGAGGTGGAGAGGAGAAACAGAGCAAGGAGAAGCCAAACGGCAAAAGGGAACTTCCGCCTTTCTCCTAGCTTATTTTATAGATAGAAGCTTGCCAAAACTTTCCATGATGAGCTGGGCTATCTAGAGAGGAAACCAGGTAAATGATCACTTGATCACTTGACATCCCGTTATTCATTGATTTGCTTGAGGGGTGCCAGTAATATTTCCATTTGACCCTATCATGTCACAGTGTAGCCCAAAGGCATCTGGTTGCTCCAGGAATATGAAAAGCCTCAAACTGCTCTTTCAGGGTCTTGACAAAGAAGTCTGCCCATCTTGTAGGTGGGCGGCCATGTGATCTTTTGATGTCCTGTGGGATCCAGTCGGTAACAGCTCTAGTCCAGCAGTCGTCTCCAAATCACATTGCATGTCCAGCCCATCTGATCTTTTGATGACTTGGCAAATGACACAGCGTCCCTGACTCTGGAACAGCGACAGAGGTCGGAGCTCTGGATTCCTTCTCTCACTTGAGTGAGGCATGATATTCCAAGCATAGCTCTTTCGATTCCTCTTTAAGAGACCCAAATAGCATTCTCATCCTGCTTTCGTAGGACCCAGGTCTCTGAGGCGTATGTTAATGCAGGGAGAATGGTGGAGTCAAAGAGATGTGCCCGGAGCCGGAGATTCTTTGTTCTTTTGGCTATTTTTTCGATGTTTTTGAAGGCAGTGCATGCCGCTCTCTACCCTCCTGCGTAGCTCAGGTTTTAGGTCATTTATCATGTTGACTTCTCGACCTAGGTACACATAACTGCTGCATTCAGAAATGTTTGTTCCATTGAGAGTGAATTGGGCCTCTGGAACTAAGTGGATACAGATAACAATACAACTACAAAGGTGAAAATAAAAAACATTTCTTGTAGTGATGAACTTTATGTAACTAAATGAAACTAGTTCATTTTTCATGAACATAGTTTTGTTGAGATTCAGCTATAGACCTATCTCTCCACATTCGCGGTCAAAGTCAGCCAGCATTTGTGTCTCTTGGCTAATGTTTGGTGTTATTAGAATAATGTCATTAGCGAATCAGAGGTGGTGTAGTTGCCGACTGACTATCTTCACTCCCATTCTTTCCCATTCTAGTTGTCGCATGATGATGTTCTCGAGGGTGGCGCTGAAGAGTTTGGTGAAATGGTATCTCCCTGCAGAACCTCTCTTTTGATATTGATGATCACTTCTTTGAAGAATGGTGAGATCCTGGTGGTGAATCCTTAATAGAGCTCACGAAGGATCTTGATGTATTGGGTTTGAATGCCCTGTTTGGCTAGGGCTTCGATGACCGCTTCAGTCTCCACAGAATCAAAGGCTTTCTTTAAATCAATGAATGTGAGACAAAGTGGCATTTTGTACTCCCTACAAACTTCAGTGAGCTTGGTTATCATGTGGATATGGTTGATTGTGCTGAATCCTTTATGGAAGCAAGCTTGCTTGCATGATTGTCCTTCGTCTAATGTTCTGCCAATCCTGTTCAGGATGACTCGAGTGAACAGCTTGTAGATGACGGACAACAGGCAGATGGGGCGATAGTTGCCGATGTCTTGAATGTCTCCCTTTTGAACAGTAGAACTGTCCTGCTGGTTTTCCATTGGGAGGGCACCTTGCATTCCAACAGGTAGCGTGTGAAGAGCCGAGCCAGTGTATTGATGAGCACTGAAGGCAGATTCTTCAGGTGTTTGGGTTTGACTTTGTCTGGGCCTGGTGCTGTTCCCTTCTTTACGGACGAAATGGCATGTCGGATTTCAGAAGGGAGAACATTGGGAATGACATATCCATCCTGCGGAATTTGGTATGTGGGCAGGTGGATGTGGTTATCAAAGAGATCTGAGTAGAAGTCCTGGATAATCTTCTCCATTGTCTTTCTGGAAGATGTGATAGATCCATCAGTGTGTCAGAGGGCAGTCACCTTGGTCTTATAGTTGGCAAAAGACAGGCAGGCATTGCGAATGCTCCTCCCAGCTCCTGCTGCATCTTCCAGTATTTCTGCTCTTATCTCTTTGAGGTCTTCCTTTATCACTTCTCTGCACTGCTTTGCAAGCTTGAATGTTAGCATTTGGTCACCTGAGGCTCGCTCCTTGCCAAGTTGGTGAATGAACTCGAGAGTTTTTGAAGACGGGTGTCCTTTTGTGGCTTTTTCTCTCTTGGAGTTCTTTGCACAATCATGGAAGTGCTGAACCAGTTGGCTGCATTCTTCTTTGACGTCCTCAATGATGGTATCTTAGCATGTTGCTGCAGTGGTGCCAAAGAGTTCCCAGTTGGTGGTTGTTATGGGAAGTAAATGATCCTATTGAAATGCAGATCTTTGGTGGGCCTTTATGACTCAAGTTTCACAAAAGCCAGGGCTGATTCCCTAGGACAAAATCTCCCTAGCACAGTTAGGAGGGGCTGCATCTCTGAACCAGAAATCATTTCAGAATGTAGTTTGTAAGAAATGGCATTAATACTTCTTATCATGAATATATAGCCAGCTGATTCCAGACTATAAATCCCACTCAAGGTCAAAAATCCATCAGAATAATTTTGACTGGAGGTGCACTAGCATGTCTCTGAAATAGGAGAACTGATTACATTATAGTTGATCCAATGTGGTCAAGTACTCTTGGACTATCTACATGTATATCCCTCGTGGGGACCCGTGGGAGAAGGAAGTGTATCATAATATTCATGATAAAAAATATTTATGCATATAAAATTCTGAAATCAATACAATTCTGCCCGAGCTCCCATTGTGTCTGCTCTGGAGATTCCCTAAAGGCAGGGAGTAGCTCTTCACATAAGCTAAATATAGCTGGAGCCTAAGGCTCAGTAGGCATGTCACCGAACACTGGTGGATAGCTGGTTGTTGGAACATTGCATGCCTAATACTCAACATGAACAGCTCTGTAACTGTATTTCATGGTGATTCAATTAAATAAAAAAAAGGTTACCTAAACATTCTTTCTCTGTTAAAGCATTACATACAAAAGCTGCCTTTTAGCATAGGAGCTAAAAAGAAAAACTGAAAACCTGGAAAATTATTATTTTTATTATAGCTTAAATTTCATTAGTATGGCCAATGGAAATATTTAAAGAACATATTCCAAGTCTATTTCGTTGGAATAGACTTTTAATTATTAATTATTAGTTGAACACAGAATATATTTCAATTATTAGTTGAACACAGAATATATTTTAGCACTCTCAGAAGGTACTTATCTAATTAATATGAATGACATCACTGCCAACATTCTGTTAATGACTGTGTAGATTTTACATAAATGGTTACAGCAAAGGGGCTGTCAGAACAGCAAAATAATTCTCTCTTGTGTTGGTAGAAACACACACATCTAATTTAAACCTCGGTCTAGGCTGATATGACTACTGTCTTTCTAAAATTGCATTAAAGTCAATGCTCTATATCTATGCTTCTGCATTTATTGGCAAAGACCATGTGACAGTTTACAAAGAAAAGAATTTCAGTAGTTATGTAATTTATTTGTTCATTTCATCCATTTATGAAAGGAAACAAGAGCACCAGTCATTGGGGAAATAATTTACATAATTTAATTAAATGTGTTCACTGCCTTTCTATTTCAATGTGCTCATACAGCTGACAATATCCAAAACTTTTTACTTTAAATGTTCTTATCTACCTTGAAGGTCCTAGGCAAGAATCAGGGGAGATGACTTCGTGGGAAGTAAACCTGAATTCTATCATGAAGAACGTACTGTGTCATGCATCAGTTCTGACTGGTAATGGTGTAGCAGATACCACTGTTACTGACCCAGTAGGCTTTATTTTTCCCATATTTTTGAGTCTTGATTTTCTGTTGTAGCTCAAGTATAAATATAATTTGCATTAGTGAATCATATTCATTTCACTGTCTTTCTTCACTGATAGATTTAGGGAGGAGAAATGTGGAAATTCTGGCTCCTGAAATGTAAGAATCCCCTGAAGTTCTTTTGGTAAATGATTTCTTATTCTTAAGAAGAAAGGCCTATAGAGCCCAAACCTTAGTTTGATGTTGTATAATGGTGCATGCTTCTGCCTGTTATTTTTTATAGATAAGTGCATAGCTTGAATTTTCTTTAAACAATTTCAATGGAAGGATATTCAAGAATAAGCACACCACGTTTTTGCCACTGAAGCAGGTTGGTGGATGGGGTATTGCAGTTTGGCAACGAATTCTCAGGAAGTAATTAAACCAAGATGGTATTTAAAGAAGTTACTCTGTCACAGTTCTAACATAACAAAAAGCATTATGACAAGACTCACTTTGTGAGAGAGAAGACTCTCAGACACAGGAACTGAGATTTGAAAGACTTACTACCAGCATAGTGAAGGCACGTTCCTCTCCTGAAAGAAGGTCCAGCAGAAGGAAATGGTTATAATAAGACTTCAAGATGGGCCATCGAAAGTTTCAGATTCTCCCCCTTGACAATGCCATAGCAATGAAGGACTATTATCTATATAGAAAGCCCTACATACAGGTGGTTTAGATGAAAAACAACTCTGCAAAGATGATTGTCATTATCCCCTGTCTGGGGGATGACTCACATCTCCCCCTGAGATGGATACTCGTGGATCTCCTGTCCAGATCTCCCATGCTCTTCTTGACTGCTTCATTTTGTTTCTTTTTTCTTCCCCATAATCTCTAAATAAAACATTTTTTTTCTTTTTGGGTCACACCCAGCAATGTTCAGGAGTTACTCCTGGCTCTGCACTCAGGAATTACTCCTGGCAGAGCTCATAGGACCATATGGGATGCTGAGGATCAAACTCAGTTTGGACACATGCAAGGCAAACGCCCTACCAACTGGACTATTGCTCATGCCCCCAAATTGTTTTTCTTCACTATTTGTATTTTCCTAAAATTCCTCTCTGTGATGCAAAGGAATGAACCTGAAAAGGCTGGGTAAAGAATTCAAAACTGATTTTCCATTCTTCAAAGAATAATACCTCTTTCTAGTTTGGGGTCCCAACCCTGCAGAGATGTTAGGTGGAGGGAATAACTTCTCATGCTACGCAGTAGAATAAGTGTAACCCAGGTAGGTTCTGATAACCATCTATGGGGCTAGTGAGAAGCCAGGTTTGTACCATGCAGGTACTTATTGCAGACTTTCATCAGTCTTAGATATCCCTAAGAACTTCCCTGAGGTGACTGAGGTGGTAGAGGGGGAAACAGTAAACTCCCCTTCTCCTTTATCATGGCTGCTGTCTATCTTCTCCTCACATCACATAAATCACCTGCAGTATTGTTAAATTTTATTCTGTCTTCATGGACGAGTTGCTTGGAGCAAAGGGAACCACTTAGTGAGCATGAAGGAAGCAATCTTATGTCATGGATCCACTGTGAATGACAGAATACAAATTTAGATGTATAAATGAAGCCATTAATAAATCAATCCTCTGGCTCATTTTTTTAAAGAATAAATAGTCTGCTGCTTAACTTGTGAATGTTTCTCTGTTGCTTTGGTCCAGCGCATCTTACTAATTGGATTGACTCTTCTGAGGAACTAGAGTGATCATATAGTGGGTAGCGCATTGCGTTACATGTGGTTGACATGGGTACAATCCTTGGCACCCCATACCACCCCCTGAGCCCACCAAGAATGATTGCTAAGTGCAGAGTCACCACCAGGTGTCCGCCATCCCCTGCCCTTTGACTCTTTTGAAAACTTCTTAGTGGCTATTTCCTTTCTTGGAAGGAAGTGTGGTATATTTACTTGTTTTTTTTTTCTGCCAATGACCTTACCTTTAAATACTGCAAATCATGCTGTCTCTGGCTTCTAAGCAGCATGTGTTATGGAGGATGTGACCCACAAATGGCAAACTCGTGCTGCACTGCCAGATTGCTCCCCTGTGAGTGCAGGTGGTGAGTACAGAATACTAGCCAAGGACACTTGCAGATGGGCTTGTGGGTACACCACTACCACTATCACCAATTTCTTCTCAAGCATACACACACATATACACACACACAAACACACGCTTACACACATGTATGTATGAATGTGTAACATATTTTCACTTGGGAAAGATTTTCTGAAGGAGTCAACATGCTCTCCTCAGATATAAGATATGGGTAAAGGTATTTACAATTCTTTATGTGTTAGGAAGAGGGAGAAACAATGACAGTGATTAATAAGACTATCAAAGGTACCAAAAGCATAGCAAATCACTTTTATTCTAAATAAACACTAGAATACAGAACGAGGCTTTAAGTGCTGGAGCTAAGTTGAAAATATTGAAGACAAGACTTGAGCAACTTAGCCTCATTATACCAGTGAGACTTAGAAATGAGTGGAAGAGGATTCATAATCTTGGTGAACTGGCCTACGCCAAAGATGAGAAAAGGAGCTGAACATGTTGTTGTAAAGTGGATTGTGTTCTAACAACAACAAAAAAAAATTTACACTGCTGCTCTAGCCCTTAATTTGATAGTATTTGGTTTTGGAGATTTGGGATAGTACTTTTTTAAAATAAGGACATACTAGGTATCTGTCTCTAGTAAGATATATAAGGTAGTTTTTCTGTGTCTCTGTCTCTGTCTTAGTCTCCTAAAGTGAAGACACTGTGAATAGATCATTTGCAAGTCAGGAAGAGAGCTCTTTCTAGGATCAAACTGCTAGCACTTTATGTTTAAACTTACCAGCCTCCAGAATGAAAGAAAAATGTCTTTTGGTTAAGTCAGACAGCCTGTGGTATTTTGTTATAGTAGCCTGAACAGATTTATAAACATACTCAGTTATTCTTCCCAGCCTTTGTATCCATAAAAGGACCTCCTTAACTAGTGAAAAGGTAGAGAATGCCCAGAG
Organism: Cryptotis parvus; assembly: GCA_021461705.1. NCBI lineage: Eukaryota > Metazoa > Chordata > Mammalia > Eulipotyphla > Soricidae > Cryptotis > Cryptotis parvus. The sequence goes on along the minus strand of JAJIBD010039351.1, from coordinate 40,580 downwards.
GTTACACTATTTCGACCTCCCTTTGAAAGAAGACAGCTTCAGGAATGGAAAAGATGCTTCTATCTTTCAAACCACACTTCCCCTCTCCTTATAGGTGTGAATCTTAGAGTGACAACATAGTTTAGTAGGCAGATGAGGAAACAATAGGCTCTTCCCTGGTCAGCAATTTTCAGTAGGTTTTTCTCTGATTTGTTTGGTTTCTTTTTCTCCCCTAGATAAAAAGTGGATAAGACTTAATAATTATGTTTGTCTGACGTGGAGAAGGAGGAAGACTGTGGGAGTACCCTGAATAGTGAGGTTGGTACACTGTGCCATTAAGACACATAAGACTTTTGATCTCAGTAGTTCAACTCTTTGATTTTGTACCTCGACTTCCAAAAAAGCAGAGATGTGAAGATATGGTGATGACCCAAGTCACTTTTGGTAGAGTTGAATGGACTTCATGGTCATCAATGACCAGCAATCTAAACATAGTCCCTCACTAACATGCATAGGGCTTAGTCTCCAATGATGACATTTAAAATTCCTGGAAATGGCCAAAATTTACTGGGCAAGTAATATTTTTCTCCAACTGTCACAAGATTATTACTGTGTTTCAATCTTTGAATAAGAAGTAATATAAACTTTCTTTTTTCTTGTCCAAAGATTTGTACATGAAAACACTTTATATCTTTGGTTTAAAACTTGCCTGATTCAAAAAAGATACACATGACAACCCTTTAATGTATGTTCTGTAATCCATAATCTGGAAGGGAAGGAAAAGAGAAAGAGATAGAGAGAGAAAGGGAAAGAAATAAAGAACCTGCCATGGAGGTGGGCTGGGGAGGGGAGGAAACCGGGGAAGTTGGTGGTGGGAGATGGGCAACTGGTGGAGGGATGGGTGCTGGAACACTGTATGACCAAAACCAAATATGAACATCTTTGTAATTGTATATCTCACAGTGGTATAATAAAGTACTTAAAAAAAGAAAGAGAATACAAAGAATCCCACAAACTATTTAGTGTAAAACAGAAATAATATATAATATAAATAATATGAAAGGAAAAAAATAAAATAAAAATGTAAAAACTAAAAAAAAGAAATGAAACTTGCCTGATTGCCTAATGAAGTGCTTAGAAAGATATGTGATATACAGTAGCATATTCTGAACTAAATGGGGAAAAAATTAGAGACCCACTATTGTCTTAATATTTTTAGAAAACATTTTATCTTATCAACTTTTGATCAACTTTTGATCTTGATTTTGTCAGCAGTAAATTGCTTCTGGGAAAGGATTGAGGTTAACCTGGGGTAGGGACACAGGTGAACTTGGGTGACTGACTGACAACGTGCTTATCAAATTTCCATTGGGTTCCATTATACGTGATTTTCCTTCAGAGCTATGTAGATTCTTAAAAATAGATATTGTTATGCATGGAAAGGACAAGTTTGGAAGTGAAAATAAGGGATATTAGGATTTGATTTCTGATTCTACTGCTTCCCTTATTACTTATAAAAGGGCCTATAAATAGTTGATTTTATTTATAATTCCTCTTTATAAAATACACGTATGGAGTCTTACAGATATTCATCTTTGAAGGAAACTCTCCCAGTTTATATAATTATCACTATCCTAACCAGTTTGGGGGCAAAAATTTACAAGTTCACTCAATTATAAGCCACATCAAGAAGTTGGAGCTTTATGTCAAAACTAGTAGGCAATTCTCAATAAGAAGGATTTGTCCCAGTGGTTGCATGACTTGTGAGTATTCACCAATCACAGGGAAAGTCTGCAAGGTGGGTGTCATATCTGCATGTGTCAGGAGCAGGAGGTTTTCCAAACCTAGACGACAGAACCATAAATAGTCTCAGGAAGCACTAAAAGATGAATCTGGTGATGGAAGGAGACAGATATGAAATGAGCCCATTTTGCATCTGAGCTTTGTTCAGCTGTCTGCTGCTCTCTAGTTGCTGCTTTGTTTGTTTTTTAGACTTCAGTCTGACAAGTATAAAACTATTTGAATATTTCTACCAATTCAGATTAAATTAGATTCACTAGCTGATACTGTGTTGCTCTTCAGCCCTAAATCATCCACTCTGAAACCATTATCCAATGCATTTTAGAAATAAACATTGAGCAGAGGTGCCATTTTTTTTCTGTTTTATTTGTTAGATAGTACAAAAATATAATAAGGTCGTAAGGGTATGAATCAGGGGATAGGATTATTCCTATGCATTGAGGGAGACAAATTCTGAACAAATTCTGGTAAAAATTTGGATACAGTCATAGGAGGACACATTAATAAGTGTCCCTTTCAGAGTTTTCTGAAACAGAAAATATTCTCTGTGTAAGAGAGGCATGCACCTATTTAGAGAAGAGTAGATAATCAGATCAAGTTCTATTCATTCTTAATCAAGGCAGTGTATTGGCATTTTCAGTAAGTTTATATACATATACACACATATATGTATATTATTATGCATATATATCAAAGCATCAGGACAGACCTTCTAACTTGCACTTGGTGGGTGGTGGGATAACTCATCTTGATAATCTACAAGGTGAGTCTATGGTGGACTCTGGCTTCAGAATGACTACTCTAGTCTCATTATTCTTACACTGCCATGTGATTCAGAGCAATTTGAAAGGCTTCATTGAAGTTGATATTCTAGGTCCTGCTGCTACAGCTCATTCATATCATCTGGAACTCAACTTGGGAAACAGGCATTTCTCATCTAATGCCACTGATCTGAGTACATTTTGAGAATTACTTCTTTTAAGTTTTATTGTTCTTCCTCATGGTCCTCACTGCTTTAGTTTTTGAGATCATAATTGCTAGCCAGGGCCATTATTTAGGTTTCCATCTTGTATCTTTCTTTGCCTTCTACCTCGACTATGGCAAAAGTGGTCTTTAAAAAGGAAACCTCTCATTTTGTTCAATACTTTAAAGTTTTTCCATGGTTCCACTCAATGCGCACTTAATCGAGTTGAAATGTCATTGATATAGAAAATCTGGTCTCTCTGCTACCGTAGCCCCTATACTCAGATATCCTATGATGACTTTAGAGGAGGTCAGACTCTTCCAGATACAGTTCTATCATTGCTGAGGATGAAATGCAGAAACACAGACTTCTGGAATTCCTATTCAAAGTAATATATTTACACTTTTGGCTTATAGTCTTGGGTAAGTTCCTTCTATCCGATTATTCATTTCTCCATCTGTAGAGATGACACCATAGTTTCTACTTCTTAGAGTGACTGTGAAAATTAAACAAGAGATAGATTATATATAATCTAGGAACAGTGTCTAGCAAGTTTTAGACATTTAAATGTTTTTTGTTATGAGATCTTTTCTTTCAGTGAAACTGCCACTCATGCTTGAAGAGGAGTGGTCTATTCTGTACAAAGAATTTTTCCTTAATAACTTTTAACTTTTAATTCATGTTTCTATTACAACATTCAGTGATGCTTTCATTTTCAACAACAGATTTGTGTGTGTGTGTGTGTGTGTGTTTTTGCTTTTTTGGTCACACCCAGCAATGCTCAGGGGTTACTTCTGGCTCTTTGCTCAGAAGTTACTCCTGGCAGTGCTCGGGGGCAATATGGGATGCCAGGGATCAAACCTGGGTCTGCCACATGCAAAGCAAATGCTCTATGGGCTGTGCTATTACTCGGGCCCTGTTCTTTTATGATGTTTCTCTTTGAAATTCTTAAAACATGGATACAATGATCAACTTGTTGAACAACCAACCCCAAACCACATGAAAACTCCCAAACGTGAGTATGAAAGTTTTGAAACAAGAGATAATGCATTTCCTGGTACAAGAAAAAACTTTGTCTAATAGGTGAGTATCTGGTAGCATGTTGTTTTATATTTTCTCTAGTTATTTTATGATTTTGTTTTTCTCAAATAAATGAATAATGGAAGTTTTAAAGAGGCAAATAAAAAACAATATGGGCATTCCTCCAAAAAACTAGATATTGATCTCCTATTTGACTCAGCAATACCACTCCTGGAAATATATCCTGGGGACCCAAAAACAGACAACAGAAACACTATCTGCACTTCTATATTCATCAAGGCTCTATTCACAATAGCCAGTATCTGGAAACAACCTGAGTGCACAAGAAAGAAGACTGTATGAAGAAACTATGATACATCTACACAATGGTATACTGTGCAACTGTCAGGAAAAGCAAAGTCATGAACTTTGCCTACAAATGGATGGACATGGAGATTATCATGCTGAGTGAAATGATTCAGAAGAAAAAGGACAGATATACAATGACTCCATTCATTGTGGGATATAAATACACACCAGTGTTCTACTAATTAGTGAAAATGGTGACACCAGACTAGAATTGAGCATTGAAGCAAAGGGATATACATGATAACCCTTAAATATATGTATGGCAAGCAATAATGTGTAAGAGAAGGGACAGAGAGAGACCAGAGAGAGAGAGAGAGAGAGAGAGAGAGAGAGAGAGAGAGACAGAGAGAGAACAGAGAGAAAGAGAGAGGAAAAGTGCCTGCTATAGAGGCAGGCTGGGAGAGGGGGGAGTGAATCTGGGGATTTTGGTGGTGGAAATATGCACTGGTGGAGGGATGGGTGCTACAATATTGTATGACTGAAATTCAATAATAAACAGCTTTGTAAATATCTATCTCACAGTGTTATAATAAGATTAAAAAAATTTTAAAGAGGCAAATAATCAGTAATGGTTGATGCCTTCAACAATTCATATTTAATTCAATTCCTTCAAAATCCCAATGACATTTTTGAGGGAATTAGAACATTACTAAAATTTGAGTGGAAGCATAAAACCCTACAGATAGCCAAAGCTCCCCCTCAAAAAATTCTTTCTCACTTTAAACTATGCTCTATGGGTCAGAGTGATAGCACAGCAGGCAGGGGGTTTGCTTTGCAAGTGGCCAACCCTGGTTTAAACCTTGGTATCCCATATGGTCCCCCGAGCACCACCAGGAGTGCAGAGCCAGGAATAACCTCTGAGTATTTCCAGGAGTGGCCCAAAAAGACCAAAAGTTAAAAAAATTAAAAAATAAACTATACTCTAGAGCTGTAAGCAAACCAGAATGGTATAATCAAAACAGAATGGTATAAAAATGGATCAGAACTGAGACCCTATTGATAAATACTCCGATATATGAGTAGTTAATCTATGATATTAGGAGTTAGGTATATGAAGTAAAGCAAGGAAAGTCTGTTTCCCTGGTGTTCAAAAAAAAATAGGACAACCACTTGTAACAAAACTGAAACTGGACTGATATTTCATATTACACATAAACTTAATTCAAATTGTATCAAAGATTTTCAGATTACACCAGAAATCATAACACACATGAGGAATATACAGGTAGAAAACTAGAATCTGAACATAAAGGGTTTTTTATGATATGACCTGATTTCACTGAAACAGAACACAAAAATAAAAATAAGCCAGTGGGATCATATAAAAGTTGATAAGTTTCTGCATGCAAAAGAAACTCAGGTTAGCTGATGAGATCATGCACATTCAGGGTGGTATGGCCATAAATGAAACTCAGGCTAACTGAAAAAGATACTCATCTGACTGGGTAAAGATATTCACCCATCAGACAAAGGACTAATATTTAACATTTATAAAGCCTTCACAAAGCCCACCAACAACCCCTCCCAATAATTCCATAAAAATGGGATTATTTTTTTTTTAAAGAAAGTCTCACCTTTATTTATTTATTTTCTTTTTTGGGTCACACATGGCAATGCTCAGGGGTTTCTCCTGGCTCTGCTCAGGGGACCATATGGGATGCCGAGGATTGGACCCAGGCGGCGGCGGGCCGGCCACATGCAAGGCAAACGCCCTACCTGCTGGACTATCACTCCGGCCCCAAAATGGTATTATTTTTATGGGAAAAGATGACCACACACAACCACTTAAAGGATATAGGGATAACCAAGTAGGTAAATGAAAAAAGTGTGCATTGTGCTAGAATGATAGTACACTGGCTAGGGCATTTTCCTTGAACATGGCCAACCATGGCTCATTCCCCGCATTCCATACGGTCCCCAGATCCTGCCAAAAGCAATTCCTGAACACAGATCCAGGAATAAACCTTAGCTCAGCTGGGTGTGGGTCCCTAACCAACTTTCTATCCACCCCCAAAGTGTTTATTTTCACTGAATACAAGGGAAACGCAAATCAAAATGACACTATGGTACCACCTTATAACAGTGAGAATGGTATATAAGCAACTGCCCACTGCCCCCAAACCCCCTGAAAACATAATATTGGTAGGGATATGATGAAAATGGAATCCTTATTCACTGGTGTTATGAATGTTACCTGATCCAGCTTCTGTGGCAAACAATAAGGTGAGTTCTCAAAAAAGTAAAAATGGAGTTCCCATTTTATGTAGTTATCTCACTTCTAGGTATCTATATCCAAAACAAGAAACACTAATTTAGAAAGATACATGTCTTTCTAAATTATGTTCACACCTATGTTCATTGCAGCTTTAATACAGTAGCCAGCATACGGAAGAAACTCAACTACCCAACAACATATGCTTGGGCATGAATGTTGTGGTATCACTTGTATCACTTGTATCACTTGTCTTCCCATTGTTCATCAATTTGCTCGAGCGGGCACCAGTAACATCTCCATAATCCTGTTGCAAGCAGGTGTAGCCCAAGGGAATCTGCTTGTGCCAGGAACAGGAAGAGCCTCAAACCATTCCTTCAGGTCATGGGAATGAGGTCTGTAATTGTTACTGGTTTTTGGCATATCAGATGCAACACGAATGAATGTTGTGGTACATTTACACAAATTAATACTATGCAGCAACTAGAAATAAAAAGTCATGCAGTTTGCAACAACTTTGATGGAACTGGAGGGTATCATGCTAAGCTAAATAAGCCAGAGTAAGAAGGACTAGGATCATACTCATCTGTGGTTTATCAAGAAACAAATCAGGGCATTGTTAATATCTATTGCTAAAAACCCTTGAGTACTGGAAAACAGACCTGAGAGAGCCTTCTGTTTGTAGGGAGGGTTAAGGGAAATGAATAAGCTGAGAAGTATCACAGGAACATAAGTGGATAGTTTTGAGCACATGAATAAAAAATTGCTGAAAGGTGGGAGGCAGAACATTGCACAGGATGTGACATGATAGGGGAATAGTCATGGCCTCCTCAGTAGTGGGGGTGGTCAGTAACTTTGTACATCAGTGCTAGACTTGAACACTGTTATGACCTTATTGCCTCAACTATAATAAACTTTTTATAAGACTAATAATGTGTATATTTTTAGGGAAATAAAATAATTGAAAGAGGTTTGCATAATTTTTTTCTTTTGAATCATAAAATATACATTCTTCCATTTCCCTCCCAAGCATTCACTTATTTTATTTCTGTGCTCACTTTTGTACCTTTCCACATTGAACATAAATAAAATGATGACTTAATATAGATATATGTGTATCTGTGTATTTATGGTGTATGTGTTTGTGTGTGTGTGTGTGCATGTTGTTCCACACACAGCAGTGTTCAGGACTTTCTCCTGACTCTTCACTCAGGAATCACTCCTGTAAGAGCTCAGGAGACCATATGATGTACTAGAGATTACAACTGAGACAATCACTTTTGCAGAAAGGGCCCAACCTGCTGTAAATTCTTTAGCACGGTAGTCATAATTTTGAGTGAAGCAAAAGTTCATTTTTTTCATTGCTATACAGTTTTAAAAATATATAGAATTTACCATAGTTTATTAGATATAGGTTGATGGACATTTGGATTATTTCCAGTTTTTGACATTTTCCAGTTTTTGACATTTACAAGTATTGCTGCTGTGAATGTTCTTGTACCAAGTGTAGTAGTCAGATTGTTTGGCACAGTGTGACAGGAGGAGTCTAAGGTTAGCTCAGTGATCTCTGCCTCCTGGTGTCCATTCCTTTATGTATTCTTTTTAACCTTCACAGTGAGGATGTGACTCATAATTTGCTTTTAACCAAGACAATATAGAGAAAATTATGGCATGTCAATCCTCTGATTAGGCTACATTATATGGCAAAGGTGACAAGAGGTAACCTCTGTGATTGTCATGCTATTTAGACTCTAAATAGCAGAAAGGAAATGGGAGGCAGTTATATATAATGGCTTAACCAAGAGTTTTGAAAGAGCACCCCAGAAAATAACTGTGGGTGGCCTAGGACTCTTTAATGGGCAAAGAATATTGTTTCTTTTTTAATACTTCATAAGTTTATTGGTCCATACTCTGCACATCTGTGAATTGAACTGTAATTCAATAGATTGGACTATATATATACATATGTATATATACACATATATGTGTATAATGTATATACATATTTATATATACATATTTATGTATATACACACATATATGTATACACATATATGTATACACATATTGTATACATATGTGTGTATATACACATATATGTATACACACATACATATATATATTGTCCAATCTACTGGATATATATCTACTGATTTTTATATTATATGCTGCTTAGGTGCTCTAATTAGAAAGACAGCATACATTATTTAATTTACAAATCAATTTGTTGACCTGGGTGTAAAGGCCTTTCCTCTTTAGACAATAGTTGTATATTTTTATGATTCTCTTTAAAAGAACAAGGAAAAGAATATTGCAATGAAAAAAAAGTAAATGTCATTGTTATATGTCCAATAGGTAGAGAACTAGGACTAAGTCTATATATTCTCAAATGCTTTGTTTGTGTGTAACTATTGCAAAAATATAAATAAATGGAATGCTTTTCTTTTTGGTATGTCTATGTATTTTAATGCACTAAAATGATCACGGTTTAGTTTATTTAATTTGGATTTTTTAAACTTGAAGTAATTTGTCCTAATCTCATTTAATATACTTGTAAAAGAAAGTCAGGTTCTGCATGTCAATATGACTTTTCCGTTTTAGGAGGATCTGGATTCTAATACTAGTATGGAGAGTAAGATAGAAATTCAGGCTCTCCATCTCAATTTCTTGTAAAAGTGCCAGGTATTAATTAAGTGTAAGCATGAGGACATAGAAGAATGACTCATATCAAGCAATTTAAATAGTATCAGAAGCATATTAACAGATGAATGATATTTGGACCATCATCAAATGCAAATTGTGTTTAAAGAGCTTTGGAATGGACATTGTTTGTCCATTACATGTATCCTTTTAACTTTAACTCCTCTGTAATGATTTTTCTCGTAAAACAACACACAGGTTTATAAAATAAATGTTGAATGGGTGATCCCTGTTCAGAAAAACTGAATTTTTCTTTCCACATGAAGGTGAACTATACTTTCTCTATAACTAAGATAATTTTAGTTATTTATTGCTGCATTACAAAATGCTCCCAAAAAAATCTACCAAAAAACCTGGTGTCTAAAACAATATTTATCTCAGTTTCTGTTGGTCAGGAATCTGGGCATAGTTTAGGTGAATCCTATGACTTGCTTTGAGTCACATATAAGGCTCCAATCACAAAGTTTCAGTTGGGGAAAAAGTAATCTTTACACTCTATTGGGGCAGACTTTCTGACCAGATTCGCTGACATGCTGATGGTACGAGTCAAGTCAGTTAACTAGAGAAATAAATACATTCAATACCAAGATTCCGCTCTTCCCAAAGACTAGAAACTGAACTCCCATTTGACCCAGCCATACCACTCCTGGGAATCTACTCTGGGAAACCAAAAATACGCAGAGGAAACACCATCCCTACTTTTTATGTTCATAGCAGCATTATTCACAATAGCCAGAATCTGGAAGCAACCAGAGTGCCCGAAAATCGATGACTGGATAAAGAAGCTTTGATACATCTACACAATGGAATGCTATGCAGCTATTAGGAAAAATGAAGTTATAAAATTTGCCTATAAATGGATGGACATGGAGATTATGTTGAGTGAAATTAGCCAGAAGGAGAGAGACAGATACAGAATGACTGTATTTATTTGCATAACATATATGTACATATTATGGTACCAATATCCAAGGTCAAGTGAAACATTTATCAGGAGGTCTTGTCAAAGGTGAAATTATCACAAACGTGTGGGAGTCAGAGGCTAGGTAAGACAGAAAATGGAACAGTGTGCTAACAATTGTCGAGGGTACCAATGCCAACCTAGAACTGAGCATTAAATAGAGGCAAAAAGGTACACATGACAACCCTTTAATGTATGTTCTGTAATCCATAGTCTGGAAGGGAAGGAAAAGAGAAAGAGAAAAAGGGAAAGAAATAAAGAACCTGCCATGGAGGAGGGCTGGGGTAGGGGGGAGGGAACCGGGGGGCGTTGGTGGTGGGAGATGGGCACCGGTGGCAGGATGGGTGCTGGAACACTGTATAACCAAAACCCAAATATGAACTTTTTATTTGTATATCTTTGTAATTGTAAAAATAAAAAAATTAAAAAAGAATATATTCAATACCAGAGCATTTCCATAGTATTTCTCTGACAATGAAGCAATTTACAACATGTGATTTTGCTCACAAGACAGGGAGAGTTAGAGAGAGAGAGAGAGAGAGAGAGACAGAGAGACAGAGAGACAGAGAGAGAGAGAGAGAGGAGAGAATCCCATTGATTTTAATTATTTGTATCTTTAAAATAAATCATTAGGTTTAGCCCACACTCGAGGTTGGATAGGGGATAATTAAAAGCAGACTGCCAAACCATTGGAATGAAATTCTAATAATTCATGTTTAGTTTTTCATTTCAAACTTGGTAAAGATAATGATAGTGGGCACTTAGAAGTAGGGATTTTTAAATATAATTTTTATGTGAAATACTCATCTTCATGTGTTGCATATTTGGTCATTTTGAAGGTTTTTTAAGAAATGATGCAAGCAAAAACGTGCAAGCAAACAAGCTACAAACAAACACAAGAAATAACAACAGTAACCCAAAAAAACAATCCTTTGTCTAACTCAAAGTCTGATAGGTTATATTTCCATGTTAATAATAATTTAAAAGACACACAGTGTTTTCTATCTGACTCTAAATTTTGGAAAGGATTTTCATACCAGGTCCCAAGGTGAGGAGGTTCAGACAATGTCTTGTCACACCTGAGCAATTCAAGTTGAAGCCACTCCCACGAACCCAGAAAACAGAATAGTCTCTGAAAAATAGAAGAACTGATTAAAAGTTCTGCTGGTGTGATTACCTACAACATCTGCTTTGCGCCCTTGGGTCCTCCTTTATCGTTAATCTGTCTAAAATTTCAAAGATTTCTTTCTGCATCTCTTATCAGATGAATCTGTGGCTCTCATCAGAGAAGATGTTAGAGCTAATTTATTCCACAACAAAGAAAAAGACACCTATGTTCCTCAACAGTAACACTTCAAAAAGGAGCACAAGCATTTCTGTTCTTTTGTTCTTTGTATCAGGCCAGTAGCAAGGGGAGTTTAGAATATAGGCATACTTAATTGAAATTAGTCAAAGCATGCTTAATTATGAAGAACTGACATGCAGACAAATAAGGCCATTTAATAAAAGTTTAAATGCTAGGCCTTGAATTTTGTTATGCTTGAGAAAAATTAGTATTTCTGGACAGATCTTATCTTATAATTGTACCACTTCAAGAATACTACAGATCATAGAATCTTATGAGAATCTTAATAAATATGCTTCCTCTTTTGACAAAAATGTACATTTTCACATGTACACAAAATTCAATTTTGTTTAGGGATTTCAAAGACCTATATTTGTCTGTCCAGGCACTTCCAACTAAGAAACATTACTTGCATGAACAATGGAAGTTGAAAAATAAGGACATATTTGATTAAGAAATAATTTTTGAAACTTCCCTGAGAGACCTAAAATACTCTCGGACAAGGGCAGTTTTGTAGATAAAAGAAGTATTTTAATTGTTCGCACTCTTCAAGCTTTTTATACAGAAAGACTTGAGATATTGATAAATATGCAATCCTAGCCTTCACAGTAAAAGTAGATTCAATAGAGCCTAGAAGAGACTCATAATTTAACGCAAAATTTGCTCTGTTTAGAGAAAACCAACTCTGCAAAGACCGACTGTCGTCCTTCCCGGTCTGGGGGATGACCATATCTCCCCCTGAGATGGATACTCATGTATCTCCTCTCCAGATCTCCCATGCTCCTTCTTACTGCTTCATTCTGTTTCTTTTTTCGTCCCCATAATCTCTAAATAAAACTGTATTTTTTTTCCTTTTTGGTCACACCCAGCAATGCTCAGGAGTTTCTCCTGGCTCTTCACTCAGGAATTACTCCTGGTGGTGCTTAGGGGACCGTATGGGATGCCAGGGATTGAACCCCAGTCAACTGTATGCAAGGCAAATGCCTCCCGCCTCCTGCACAAGCATAATTATGTTTGGCAGTCTAAGAATGAGTTTGGAGACTACTTTGGACCTGCAGCTACTAATCTAAGTTTAGGAGTCTCCCCTATATCTGCATTAGGTAGGGAGCTATGTGCCATTGTGCCATTCTCTCATCCATGTACTCAAGGTTTTCTCTATTCAGTATGAAACATAGCTCCAAGGCTAGTCCAATAACAAACACAAAGAAAGTAACAAAGAAAAACAATGTCAGCATTCAGCAGCTACCTGATATGTCTAATTTTGCCTAAAATTACTGTTTCATACTAAATGCCTACCAAGATGGATGGTATTGGCTCTTTCCATGAATGGTTCAAGTGAGTCTCTTTAATCATTAGATATTTTCCCCTTCATAGAAAGTTTGAAAATGGCTGAAGGAACTGAGATTCATATGAGGGTTTCCCACTACTCTCCAAAATCACTTGCTGGAGGATTTCTCTATTTGCCTGTTCAATGCATCATACATTCGGCAGTCTTGCTTCCAGGCTGTACAATTCTCATATTTATTACTTTTTTATCTATCTATCTATTTATTTATTTATTTATTTATTTATTTATTATTTTAAGAATATTTTATTATACCACTGTGAGATATACAATTACAAAGAAGTTAATGTTTGGGTTTTGTGTCATACAGTGTTCCAGCACCCATCCCTACACCAGTGCACATTTCCCAACACCAAAGTCCCCAATTCCTTCCCCCCTCCCCTAGCCTGCCTCTATGGTAGGTTCTTTATCATCTCTCTCTCTCTCTCTCTCTCTCTCTATATATATATATATATATATATATATATACACGTACACACATATATATATATATGTATCTTTCTTTTCTTACACATTGTGGATTGCAATACATACATTTAGAGGTTACCATGTGTATCTTTTGCTCATTTCTAGGCTGGTATTATCACTTTTGCAAATTATTAGCACACTATTCCCTTCTCTATCTTACCTAACCTCTGACTCCCACCGTTTGTGGTAGATTCCACCTTTGACAAGACATCTTGGCCTATATTTTGCCTAATCTTGGATATTGGTATCATAGTGTGTATATATATATATTATATATACATATATATGTATATATGTATACATGTATACATATGCATATATGTATAGATATACATATATGTATATATGTATATACACATATATGTATATATGCATACGTATATATACATGTATATGTATATATGCATACGATATATATACATATATATGCATATATGTATATATACATATATGTGTATATACATATACATATATGTATATATACACATATGCATATATACATATGCATATATGTATATATGTATATATACATATGCATATGTGCATATATACATATATGTGTACAATATACACTATGATACCAATATCCAAGGTCAGGCATACATGTACATATATGTATATACATACATGTATATATATACACTATGATTTCAATATCCAAGGTCAGGCAAAATATAGGCCAAGATGTCTTGTCAAAGGTGGAATCTACCACAAACGGTGGGAGTCCAAGGTTAGGTAAGATAGAGAAGGGAATAGTGTGCTAATATATACATACATACATATATGTGTATATATACATACATATGTATATATATGTTTATGTCATGCAAATAAATGCAGTCATTCTATATCTGTCTATTTCATTCTGGTTAATTTCATTCAATATGATCCTCTCCATGTCCATTCATTTATAGGCAAATTTCATAACTTCATTTTTTCTTAACAGCTGCATAGACTCCATTGTGTAGATGTACCAAAGTTTCTTTAGCCAGTTATCAGTTCTCGGGCACACTGGTTGTTTCCAGATTCTGGCTATTGTGAATAGTGCTGCTATGAAAATAAAGTGCAAATGGTGTTTCCTCTGTGTGTTTTTGGCTTCCCAGGGTATTTTCCCAGGAGTGGTATGGCTGGATCAAATGGGAGCTCAATGTCTAGTCTTTGGAGGAATGTCTATATTGTTTTCTAAAAAAGGCTGTACCAGTCGACATTCCCACCAACAATGGATGGCAGTCCCCTTCTCCCCCTCCTCCCCCTGCAATACATGCCAGCCCTTATTGTTCTTGCTCTTTTGGATATGTGTTTTGATTTGCATCTCTCTGATGATTAGTGATTTCTCACATCTAATGCCTTTTCATATTAGTCGAATTGAAAAACAATATGGTCATCTAAGGTCCAGTCTCAGACCTCATAACCATATAGGGTCTTGACTTAAACTATATTTAGGATATTCCATTTAGGCAGTAAATAATTTGTTATTAAATATAGACTTTTTATTATTTTGCTCTCACTAGGTTCTCACCTTGAGGGTGACAGGGTCTTGGGTCATTCTTGGTAAATTTCAAGTGGGTATGTGTCAGAGTATGCTGGGTCCCCTGACAAAACCTGGGAGCAAAATCAGGGATCCCTGTCTCCCCCAGCGGATTGGCGCAGTGGTCAAAGAAAGACATGAGAATAAAGCAAAATTTCAAAAGGCTGTTCTCACACTTGTTCTGGTATACAATTTAGTAACAGGAAAACCCCATACTTTAGGTTCTAGCTGGGCCCTGGCCACAAATAGGTTTAGAATCGTAGATCAAGATGGCTGCTACCACATGTTAAGGCCCAACAGGGAAAGAATGGAGAGATGGAGAAAGGAGGCAGAGATTGAGATAGGAGGAAAACAGGAGAAAAGGTGAAAAGGTGAAAAAGGCATGGAAGAAAGAATGTTACAGCCTTTATAACTTTTCAGCCCAGACCAGCTCACATCAATAGAAAGCAGTTAGGGTCAATCCCCTTCAGGTAACTTCCCCAGGACCTCACCTCATTTCCATTGAAATGTTAATATTGCCCCAGTCAAGGCTGCAGGTCCTTGGTAGATGGGGAGGAAGGGCATCTGGGATGAACTGTATCTAAGAATACGAAGGCATGCATCTGTACCAATGAATATTCTACATCCAGGTATATATATTTCCCCAAGCCTTCACAGGATTCACATCTTTAATTCATAGTTGTTTTGTATATTAGCCTTTTTTATTAAATTTTATTATACCACCGTGAAACATACAATTACAAAGGTGTTCATAATTGGTTCTTGGTAATACAGTATTCCAGCACCCATCCCTCCACCAGTGCCTTTAGACCTATTAGAGTGCCATCCTTGCTTGCTTGGAGGCAAAAAGCATTTCTCTCTGGTCTAATTACTTAGAGATCCAACATGGCTAGGTAAATATACTGGTAAGATATATCTAGTCCTATGATGATTGTGGTAGCAGAGAGAAAATATTTATAACAGCTAACATAGAATACATGGTAAGATATACTGCTACATAAAGTCACAGATTCAAACTGTTTTCTTGCCCTTTATATACAAAGTGGTCTGGAGGAGGTAACTCCAGGCAAGGTGCAGAGTCCCTGGGCAACAGTGTACTGCAACAGATGTGGGTCTGGGTGCTTTGGTCAGTGATACTGAGGGGCTCTCAGGGCCATTGGCAGCGAGTCTTCAGTAAATGAGCTACACCTAGCAATATCAGGAGTCCAAGCAGTCTGGGATTGAACCCAGGACCTTGCACATGCTAGACATGTATTCAATTATTTAGCTATCTCTCTGCCTTTGAAGGTATCATATATTTTCCAGTTCACTATCACTACCACTGTCTTGCCGTTAATCATCTATTTGCTAGAGCGGGCACCAGTAATATCTCCATATGTCCTGTCTCATGCTAGTAGAACCCAAAGGCATCTGCTTGCTCCAGGAACATAAAGAGCTTCAAACCATTATATTAGGTCACGGGAATGACCTAATATTAATGTTACTGGTATTTGTCATATCAAATACGACACGAGCAGCTTGCCAGGCTTGCCGTGCGGGTATTTTTTTTTCCAGTTGGAAGTTAATATATAATTTCCTTCACTAATGGTCATATTTCACAAAATTTCAGAATCATAAGTCTAACAGAATGTCATAAAACTTAATTTTCCTGCTTCTACTCAGAATATATCATATTCAGAATGTCCAAAAAGGCATGTTTGAACAATGATGATCTCTGGGCAGAGATAATATGCTATCATATCTTATTATGATGTGATATGCTCTGGATGCTTGAAAACCATGAAGTTGTGGGACCAAACATTGGATGCAAATAGAGTCTTAGATAGGTTTTAAAGGTGGACTATAGTTTATCCCTGTAAATTCAGGGATATATGAGAGAAACTCCAGAAATATTTGCTGAACATGAGGTTAGAGATAGATATTTTCCTGCATTAACTAAAATAGAATTTCCAAAAGGAGAGAGGGAAGGCTGACGAGGAAGAAAGAATGACAGTTCATCCATAGAGATTTCTGGCAAAGTAACAAGAAATTTTAACATCTATTTTAGTCAGTAGTCCTAGAGAATGAGTCAACTGGATATCTGGGTCATAGATATAGTACAAAGAGCAGGTAAGATGCTTGCCTTCAGGTGCCTGAACTGGGTTCAATCTCTGGAACCTCTTTATGGTCTCCCAAGCTAGCCAAGAGTGACCCCTGAGTACAGAACCAGAAGTAGGCGTGGGGTATCACCAGGTCTGGCCCTAAAAACAAAATAAGAACAAAAGAACAATTAAAATGTATGTGCATGTCAATCTCTGCACCTACATCTATGCTTCAATCTCTACTTGATCTATATCTAAAGTAAGAAACATCTCTCTATAACATATAATTAAGTAATATAGAATCATATTCTTAAAATGAGTACCAATGTAAAGCTTTTCAATAACACTTAAAATTGTTTTAAAAATAATTTTCCCGCTATTTAAAATACTTCTTCAGTTTGGGGGAGGTTATAAGTCCACCAATAGTTTTAGACTTTTAGTTCATCAGTGTTAAAAAATAATGATAATTAATATGATACCTGCACGGCAGAGCCTGGCAAGCTACCCGTGTTGTATTTGATATATATGCCAAATACCAGTAACAATTATAGACCTCATTCCTGAATGGATTGAGGCTCTTTATGTTCCTGGAGCAAGCAGATGCCTTGGGCTCTACTAGCATGAGACAGGACATATGGAGATGTTACTGGGGCCCGCTCGAGCAAACGATGATGAACGGGAAGACAGTGATACAGTGATAGAATCATATACACTATAATATGTATCATTAGGAATTGACTCATAATATTATATAAGTTGGCAAGGCCCCATATCTACAAAAATTGGAAAAAGCTAATGGAATATTGTTGTCAGAAATTTGAGGGATGTAAGACTTCAGGCACAGGAAGCATTGATATTTTAGATCATGTCTGAAGGGAGGGGTAAAAACACTCTTCTAGTATTCAGGCAGTTGGCTAGGAAGACTACTTTCCTATGTAAAGTCTTTCTTTTTCTCTGTAGGCTTTGCACTGATAAGACATGACCTATCTGCCTTAGAAAGAAAAATATGGTTTATTCCACCTATGAATCTTTTAAAAATATTCATTATTTTAAAAAATAATATATGGAATACAATGGAATACAAAGTCAATAAAACAGAAGAGATTATGAAAGCAAAAGTGTGAAAAATGGAATGAAAATACAAACATGATAATCCCTAAATGTCTGTAGGTCAAACCACAATGTGTAAAAGAAATAATGAGAAAGAGAAGGGAGAGAGAAAGATAGATAGATAGATAGATAGAGAGAGAGAGAGAGAGAGAGAGAGAGAGAGAGAGAGAGAAAGAATAGTGCCTGCTATAGAGGCAGGCTTGGGGTGGGGAGAGGAAATTTGGGGACATTGGTGGTGGGAATAGGTCACTGGTGGAGGGACAGGTGCTGGAAAAATGTATGACTGAAACCCTATCATAAGCATCTTTTTTATTGTATATTGCATTGTGGTATAATAAAAAAAATTTAAAAAATATTTATTTACAATCAAAAATAATTATTTTCATATTTTTATGTAAAATATTTATATTTATGTATTTTTATTTATAAAAATAAACATTTCTGCCTCTTCTGAGTAGAGACATGAAAATAATAATTACAAATATTATTATATTATATTATATTAATTATTAATAATGTTTTATTAATTAAAAACTTTTTTTCACTTTGTTCAAACACTGTGATACACAAAATTTTTTCACAGTGCAGTTGTTCCAGGTATTCAATATTTCAACTCCAGTCCCACAGACAATGTTACCTTTAGTGGACTGCCACTAAAGTCCCAAGTGTCCCACCCACTGTCTATGAATGTTCCCTTAGCCAGCTCTAATGAATTTACTCTGTACTGCTTATTACAACATATAACTCCTAATGTTGTTACCAAATTTTGGCTTTTTTACTGATCTGTTACGTGCAGATTGAGCCATTTATATTGTTGCCTTCACTTATTGCAATTATTGAACCTAATGGGTTTCCATTCAATTTTTTAACAAAGTTGTTTGTGTTAACTTCTTACAGATAATCAATATTCAGCACCAATCCTGCCACCATTGAACTTCATACCCCCATAATTTCCAATTTTCCTAATCACCCCTTAATCCTGCCCCTATAGCAGACCCTCAATATTTTGTTTTTTATTGCTTGTCATAGGTAATTTGCTAAAAATGATCAAGAAATGTTTTCTTAGATTGTTCAATATCCCCATGGAACCATTAAGCCTTGTGTAAGAAGTTATTAACATGTTTTTACAGAGTATGCAGTATGTGTTTATATTTTGTTATTGGTTGCCTTCTAATTTATCTGCCATTAAAAGTGTGGCATGCTACTCCATTTATCAACATTGTAGAGTTTGAGATGTTGTGGCTCCATGCTCCAGGAATTACAAAATTTTTAATACCACATCCAAATCTTAATATTAACCTCACTCCCAAACATTCTTAACCAAATCTCAAAAATGATACTTGGCCAAATATTCGAATATTCTAAGATCTAGTCAAGTGGACACTGCAAAAGAACCAACACACAAACTCAGCTGAATGAAAAAGGAAACTTTATTTTTCTATTTTTCTTTTTCATTTGAGTCACACCAAACGATGCTCAGGAGTTACTCCTGACTCTGCATTTAGGATTACTCCTGATTCAGGGGGCCATAAAAAATGTTAGGATCTAATCCGGGTCAGCCACATGCAAAGGCAAAAGCCCCACCCACTGTACCACCACTGCTAAGCCCCCAAAAGGAAACTTTCAAGCTAGAGGAATTAAACAAAGTGTTATGAGGGAAGCTAGAGTGGGAGGAGGACGAAGGTGAAATTTATCTGTGTTCTAAGACCATATAAATTCAATAAGTGTTGCAGGACACCTAAAAGCTTAGGCCTCTGCATCTGCCCTGGATTGCCTCCTGCAGGTCACTTCATAGATAGTGGGGTAGTCTGAATGTGGCAGTCTTATCTGACCATGTATTCTGTACTGGCTGGTATAAATATTCTCTCATGCTACCACAATCATCGTGGGACTAGCTAGATCTTACCAGCATATTTGCCTGGCCACGTTGGATCTCTAAGTAATTAGACCAGAGAGAAATGCTGTTTGCCTCCAAGCAAGCAAGCATGGCTCCCTGATAACTCAAAGGCAACTAAAATACAAAACTACAGTGAAGTAGATGAGACTCTTGTGAAGGCTTGGAGAAATATTTAACTGGCATTAGTATTAGTCTTTGGTACAGAGACATGCCATCTCAGAAACCCCCTTCTCTACCCTATAAAGGCAATTCCAGGCAGATCTTGGCTCAAGACATTAGGTGAGGTGCTGGGAGAAATTACCTGAGGGCATTTGATCCTTCCTGCCAGGGGAAGTTACATTTAGCTTATAGCTTCTCCCGGCTCTACTAGGAGGCTTTGAATTAGCTCTGGGTCCTTGTAAACAGCCAGAAGTTCTCCTGAAGTTGCTATATTTCTATAGAGCTATTTTCCTGTTTTCATCTCTAGATAGCCCAGCCCAGAATGGGCAGGGCTGGGGAGTTTGGGCGGATTTCTAGCTATAAAATAAGCTGCAAGAAAGAAGCCCGCTCTCTTTTTTCCCCTTTTGCCATTTCGGCTTCCCTTGGTGTTTTGCTTCTCCGTCCTCTCCATTCTCTGTTGGGCCTCAACACGTGGTGGCAGCCATCTTGGTCTACACCTGGCTGGGGCCTACCTGGGAACCCAGAGTCCAGAGGTTTTCCCTGCTCTTGGATTGTATATTGGAACCTGTGATAGTAAAGCCCTTTTAAAACTGCATCGGATTCCTGAGTCTTCATCCATTCCCTGCCGGCCGGAGGTAGAAGGGAACTCACTTCCCGACACTGTCAGGGACCCGGCAGCGCTCCCGACAAATAAGAATTGCAGACAAGTCGTCATGATGTATTGTTGCGTTGGCATGCAGTCTTGGGATATGTGTCCTAAAGGGTTTAGACTCTAGGAGTATTGCCTGCCAATGCCCAGGAAGACATTCACAGCTCAGCAATATGAATCTCAGGCAAAGTTTGCTGCTCCAAAAATGAGTATAGGGAATAAAAATGGGGTCATGTAATGTTTTCATGGAAATGAAAAGTGGCTCAAAAGATTTCACCTAACATACCCTTGCTACAGCCAGTAATTTGACTTTTTAAATTTGAGACAATTTTGTACATTTTTGAAATTATGTTATTCATAATTGTGGTGTAGTTTCATTTTAAGAGCTTAATGTGAGAAAAATAAGAACTATTTCAAACACATGCACACAGAGACATGCACTCCACAGGTAAACAATACACAGTCAATATGGATTTACTTTTAATGTTTGGTGTGTTACTGATATCTAGTTACATTTTACTAGAAAGTTGTCCTTTTGTGGGAAGAGTTTGGAACAGATGAACTACTGTAGTAAGCATT
This sequence comes from Cryptotis parvus, assembly GCA_021461705.1. Taxonomy (NCBI): domain Eukaryota; kingdom Metazoa; phylum Chordata; class Mammalia; order Eulipotyphla; family Soricidae; genus Cryptotis; species Cryptotis parvus. Next base: position 19,414 of record JAJIBD010039351.1, on the reverse strand, counting down.
ATTTACTTGAAGAGTTAAGAGCAAACTTGAATGTGATTTTCCAACTCAAGCATACCAATTTGAATAACACTAGCCTATAAAAATTTCATTTGAATATAATTTTATTAGAGAAATATCTATTGATAAAATATTAGACTTATGTCTTTCAGGAATATGCATCAAGAATGACCAAAGAGGCTGAAGAGATAGCACAGTGAGTAAAGTGCATGTCTTGAACACGGCCGACCTGGAACTGATCCCCAGCATCCTATCCCACTAGGAATGATTCCTGAGTGCAGAGTCAGGGAATTAGTCCTATCATAGTGGGGTGTGACCCACAGGCAAAACAGAGTGGCCATAGAGATCTTTGACAGAGAAGAGCAGAGTTCAGCAAAACACAGTCTATCTAGGTAGGGGCAGTTATGCATTCTAATAATCAGCACATTAAAAAATTCTGAGAATTCTAATCACATCTCTGAATATGTTTTTGAATTCTTAGTTAATATGGTTTCTTTTAGGAAAAATTTTATCTAAATTGATTTTATGGGCATAATAATATCCAGGATCCCTGGTTTATCTTTTCTACTTTTGGATAAACAGGGGGACTATCTGTAAGCCTCTATATTTGTTTGATTTGCAGCTGACTTACAAAGGACAATCAGTTTTATCCCAGGTCAGCCACAGTTTAACCAATTTCATAAGTGTCTTCAGAACTTGGAGCACACACACGCACACACACAAACACACACACACACACACACACACACAGCCATGGAAAGAGGATAGATTGAACACCTCAATCATGGTTTCCCAAATACTATTAAATACTGACTGAAAATCTAATAATTCTATAACTTTTCCTTTCTGGGTCTTACGTTTCTGAGTTCTAAGTAAGTTCTAGATAATCTCAAAGACTCCTTCAAGCCTGTCTATGAAAGACTTGCCAGGCCACTCTGACTTCTTTGTCCCCAGCATGAGGGGAATAGAGTGACTCAGATTAGTCACTTGGTGGTAAAAATACTAACATTTTATATAGAGCAGCACAGGGTTTTCCATCACTCCTATAATTAATAGGCACCAGAGATCATTTTGGTCAGAGTTTCTAAGTATATCAGGTAACCTCTGAAGGAAGGGAATCACAGTTGTAGGCCTTAGATGGATAAAGGTTTACAAAATCTGGAAAATACTTATGACAGAGAATAAAGAACAGAGATAATAGAATCTTATTGACTAATAAGTGGCTCAGCTCTAGCTAATTTCCTTAGGGACCTATTAAAAATGGTGATCTGGAATCAACCTCAGACTATTTAGGCCAAGCTGGGGACAGGAGTGGGTCAATCTGCATTTTAAATAACTTAGCAAACTGGATCACGTGCACATTAACATTTGTAAATTAACAATTTTGATGTTCAGGAGTTCAAGAATTTAATCATTGGGAAATAAGAAAATGATACATAAGGGAATAAATAAATGGATTTTAAACATAAATAAATGGATTTTAGGAAACAGTCCACTGACTGTTCAGAGGTTGGTATCCCACTCTAGAGCTCAGCTCCACCACCATCATGGAAAATGACTTCCGGCCAATTGCATTCCTCTCTAGACATTTAGCTCTAAGCTTCTTTCAAACTCCTCTCTTCTGAGTCTATGAAAATTCTGCAGGGGAATAAAAAATCAGCACAGCTGCCTGATAACTTAGTAGGACATGAATAGTTGCTAATTAAACTCTTATGTTTTTGATTTAAAACTACATTTAATCAAATTATTCACCAATTTAAGGAAGTTGTTGATTACATGGAAAGTATACCTTGAATTCTTGTGAGCTATAACACTTCCAAGGCCTCATCAGCCTTCCCAGAAGAAATATAACACTTGTTTTCATCAGGAAAGAGGAAAATGTTCCGTCTTGAACACTGTCCTTCTTGGAGATTTTTCTTAAATCATGGTGAGCTGGCTGAATTGCAGGGGTAGGCTGTCATTTTTTATATCATTCCTAACTGGCTCCAGAACCTGTAAGAACTGTTAAGTGCTTTAGGGATAGATACAGAGACACAGACTCTACTTTTGCTAGGATCTACTTATAGCAAGCTAGTAAGATGAGATAGACACCTTGCAGAACTTCTATTACTCTGACTGGTATAGAATTCTTAGATGTTCAAGGATCTTTGGGAGTTCTCCTGCTCCAGATAATGTTCCCACTTGTTGGAGAACCACTGGGCTCCCTGACAAAATCCATGAGCAGAACAGGAAATCTTGGTTGACGGAGAAAGGCGGGAATCCAGCAGTGTCAAAAGACTTTACTCATACTTGTTCTGGTATACAATCCAGTAACAGGTAAACCCCAGACTTTAGATTCCTAACTGGGCCCTGGCCACATGTAGGTTTAGAATCTTGGGCCAAGATGGCCGCTACCACATACTAAGGCCCAGAACAGAACAGAGAGGAGGATAGAGGAGACAGAGGGTGAAAAGGAAAAGAAGAGTAAAGGCTTGGAAGAGAGCAGTCTACAGCTTTTTAATTTTTCAGCACTGACTGGCCCACATCAATGGAAAGCAGTTAGGGTAAATTCCCTCAGGTAACTTCTCCCAGGACCTCATCTAGTCCCATTGAAATGTTAATATTGCCCCAGCCAAGAGTGTAGGCCCTTGGTATTTCACCAGGACATATCTAGATGGGGGGGAAGGGCATGTATCTGTACCAATGGATATTCTACAGCCAGGTATATATTTCTCCAAGCCTTCACAAGATTCTCATCTTTACACTATAGTTGTTTTATATATTAGCCTTTACATTTATTAAAGAGTCACCCTTGCTTGCTTGGAGGTAAACAGCATTTCTCTCTGGTCTAATTACTTAGAGATCCAACATGGCTAGGTAAAAATACTGGTAAGATCTATCTAGTCCCATGATTATTGTGGTAGCATGAGAGAAAATATTTATACCAGATAACATAGTAAGCATAGTAATACATGGTAAGATATACTTCAACATAAAGTCACGGACCCAAACTGTTTTTTTGCCCCTTATATACAAAGTGGCCTACAGGAGATAACTCCAGGTAAGATGCAGAGGCTCTGGGCAATAGTGTACTGCAACACTCACCAACTTTCTGAATGAAAACGTAAGAACTCTTATAAGTCTTTTACGGTCCTTTTTTTCTTTCTTGGGATAATCTTAGGAATTTTTCTTCCTGGTTATGAGAGAGAGAGAGAGAGAGAGAGAGAGAGAGAGAGAGGAGAGAAGAATAGTGCTTTCCATAGAGGCAGGCTAGGGGAGGGAGGGAAGAGGGAATCAGGACATTCTTAATGGGAAATGTGTACTGGTGGTGGAGGGATGGGTGCTGGAACACTGTATGACTGAAACTTAATAATGAACAGTTTTGTAATTGTGTATCTCACAGTGGTATAAAATAAAAAAATTAAATTAAAATTATATAAAAAAGCTTCCATCAGGTAAAAATAATAAAATAAAATTAGGTGTATTGAAGAGAAAATGATGCAAATTTATCAGACAGAGTTGGTTTGGAAAGGGAAGCTGGTGAACTCATCCCATTTGAATCTTGGTTCTGTTGGCTGCCAATACAATAGAATTATTTAGACTCCATAAGCAATGACACAATCTTTGATGCTGACTCCATGAATATAGGAAATATTATTCCTCTTTGGTGTTTATTAAGATGCCACAATTTGACTGATACTAACATAAGGGTGCAATTCAGGGACAATCATAAAGAACTTTTTGTTTAAAAAATTGTTCTTTTCACTGATTGCTTGAGAGCTTAGCCAAATTGCTCTATTCTCATCATCTATCATTATCTTTGCAAACCATAAGGTGTAATGCAGACTACTTATGTTAGACTCTGAGGGGAGAGGATTCATACTATGAATAAGGGGCGACAATGGTGTGAACTGATGAGGCTTAAGGATCTTCTGGCTTTGGAGAAAGCACATATATTTTACTAGTTTTGTAAAGTACAATAAACCACATTCACATACAAATGCAACTCATTTCATTTATGCCTATAATTATGGATTTTTAATAAATGTGTAAAACCTGAATTCTTGTTCTGTCTTTACCAGCATAATTTCTGCTACCCAGATCCTATAAATGTTAAAGAATGTTATAATGCATATTTCTTCATTTTTGTTTTTACCCTTGGAAAAGAATTATGTGACAATAAATAAAGCTATGGAAGTAATACTTTATATAAATAAGCCTAATATAATAAAGAAGATAATGTCTCATAGAGTAGAATGTGGGATACATGTATTGACAATTATTTTTCCTCAGCCTCTTGAGGTTGGTCTTATTGTTCAACAAATAATAAGTGAAGAAACTAATACAAAGCAATGTTTGATTTAAAAATCTATATTTTACTTAACTCATGCCTTTGCCCTTTGTTTTGTGTCACAGTTATCATCTGAGTCTTTGGAGAAATACATTGAGAATTTAAGATTTACAGTGATATGTAAATTTTAGATACTAGTTGGCCATACGAAGAGTGTCTTAATTTTAAGAGATGATATAAAATATCACAAAACTTATTGCTACAATGTTCAAACCTTCCTACCAGAAATTATCTTACAAAAATTAGAAAATATTTTCTGATTGTTTTTAAATGACTCCTGACATATTGATGTCTGCTATAATTCTATACTATAGTTTACCATTTACAAACAATTATGGATTTTGAGAACTAATGAAACTGTCATTTCAACTTTTCGCTTTTCCCATGTGAGGTGTTTCATAGCTGCGTGTACCCTTCCATGATCTTCAGGCCTCTGTTGTTTTATGTCTACTAGTATTGCACTCAAAGGGGCAATGTAAACAGCAAAGCCATTCAACCAACCTAAGTGCCACTCTGTTCTCTCAGCGACTTAAATCTGCCATGATACTGTTGGTAGGTTGAGGTATAAATAAATCAGTTAATTAGTAAGTGAGCAATGACTCCCGCTCAGTTAGTTCTTCGAATGAGATTTCAGATAGATCTTAAGTTGCTGAGATAAATTATTCCAGAAATTCTATAAATATGGTTTTGTGAAACATATATGTATCATAAGTTATGTTTCCAACTTGGAGTTGTTATTTCCATTTAAACAAATACCAAAACTCTGGTCACACTGGAATCACATTGACCTACTGTTTTTCATTGACTCCTGGTCAAGCACACTGACTCAAACACAGATATTTCTCCTTGACATGTCCTTATTGGTTTTCATGGGTAAGTCACATAAATATCCTGTGTAATTCCCAATAAGTTGACTGCTTATTTAATGGATGGTAAGTCAGAACATGCCACTTATACCTTCACGCCAAATCACTAAGGCTCAAACCAGATATTCTGGAGTTTAAAATTGACACCTTCAGATTTTATGGTAGAATTCATAACTTGGTGTGTTATTTGTTTTATTCTTCTATGAGTACCTAGTATTAGCATTCAAAATGTGAGTCTTATCAAACTTTCAACTAAAAACTACCCCTTAGTTTTATATTACATGATATCTGAAGGGAGCAAAAGCATCAGATGTTTTGACCTGAATGCCAGTGAGGGAAGGTGTGAACTACTATGACTATGTAGATAAAAATTCAGTATAATTATAGCATTGTCAGATAAGGAGCAGTAGCCCTTTGAGGCAGCATCAATCAAATTAGATCATTTGTAACCACACATTTAATAGTTCATTTGTATCAAAAAATTAAGCACTTGGTAATTTTAATAATATTTGTTTGCAAATTATGGGAATTAAATTAAGTGAAGTGATATTAATAATTACCAAAACAACATGTAAATAAAGAATTAAATGGATGCTCATGTCTCTTAAAGTATATATATTTTAAATTTATTTTGGGGGTCATATCCAACAATGTCAGGGGGCTATCTTGGCTCTGCACTCAGGATTTACTCCTGGCAGTGCTCAGGGGACCATATGGGATGCCAGGGATTGAAACTGGGTCAGGCCGCAGGCAAGGGCAAATGTCTTAATCGCTGGACTAATGCTCTCACCCCTTAAATTATACTCTTTCCTAGTTAAATAATCTACCAAAGTCCTCAACCTTGACTACTTGAAATATCACCTGGGAAATCTATAAACATGTTAAAATGCAGGAATAAACTGAGAAAATTGAATTAAAAGCTTCCAGGGTACAAAACCCAGATAGTAATCTGAAACTTTCAAAGTGGTTATAATGTCTATCTGATGTTGAGAACTTATGATTTAGAATCAAAACTAATTAGTAGTTTAATGACAGGCTGACAAACATGCTTTAATTTTTACTTTATTCACTAATACTCACTTTGAACTAGCATTCTACATTTCAATACATCTTTTCATTACCAAAATTTGTTGTTATCAAATATCTGTTGCTGATAGTAACTTTTATGACTTCACCTCCAAACTGATTAAAAGCTATTTAAAATTGATGAGCTTTCTTTATTGTTCAATGGTTAGGTCTTAGTAATTTTCAAAAAACGTTGACTTCTGGATAAAAATAATTAAAAACTCACTGAAAGATTATAGTTAGCTCTAACAGAGTTAGAAAGTAAATAACTTACAATGGAAATTTCTTACATTGACTATAACTTAGCACTATAAGTTATAGTCAATGACTATAACTTGACTATAACACCAAACATTAGCAAAGCGGCACAAATGCTGGCTGACTTGGACCGAGAGTGTGGAAAGATAGGTCTACAGCTGAATCTCAGCAAAACTATGTTCATGAAAAATGAACTAGTTCCAGAGGCCCCATTCATTCTCAATGGAACAAACATCTCTGAATGCAGCAGTTATGTGTACCTAGGTTGAGAAGTAAACATGATGAACGACCTAAAACCTGAGCTGTGCAGGAGGAAGAGAGCTGCATGGAATGCCTTCAAAGGCATCGAAGAAATAGCTAAAAGACAAAGAACCTCGGGCTCCGGGCACATCTCTTCAATTCCACAGTTCTCCCTACATTAACATATGCCTAAGAGACCTGGGCCCTACGAAAGCATGATGAGAACGCTATTCGGGTCTCCCAGAGTGGAATTGAAAGAGCTATGCTTGGAATATCACGCCTCACTCAAGTGAAAGAAGGAATCCAGAGCTCTGACCTCCGTCGCTGTTCCAGAGTCAAGGACGCTGTCTCATTTGCCAAGGCATTGAAAATCAGATGAGCTGGACATGTAATGCGATTTGGAGATGGCCGCTGGATTAGAGTCATTACTGACTGGATCCACGGGATATCAAAAGATCACGTGGCTGCCCACCTACAAGATGGTCAGACTTCTTTGTCAAGACCCTGATTGAACAGTTTGAAGCTCTTTGTATTCCTGAAGCAACCAGATGCCATTGGGCTACACTGGCACGTGATTGGGTAAATGGAAATATTACTGGCGCCCACTCGAGCAAATCGACTAATAAAGGGATGTCAAGTGATCAAGTGATCAAGTGACTACAACTTACTCAGAGCCATAATCTGCACTGGTTGTTTAAAACTCTGGTTTACTGTTAGGTACTAGTTCTATAACAAATGCTGTCTTATCTTGTTCATGTTCACCACACCTCTGGAGTTGTAGTTTAAGAGAACTTAAGTCTCCAAGTAAAACAAGGATACTTAGGAGCTCTCTTTAAATTTAGCATTTTTACTTTTAGGGTTAAAAATATGTAGCTTCCTTCAAATGTCATGGTGGCCTTTTGTCTCTTCAGGAAAGGGGAAAGAGATCTTTAATCCTAATTTTTCACCTCTGATCCCATATTTTCTTTCTGTCTGTCATTGGATATAACAAAGTCTAATATTTTTTGTAAGATTCAGATCAAAGAAGCAAAAAAATGGCATTTATTTATTTATTCATTTATTTATTTATTTATTTAGCTTTTTTGGGTCATACGTGGTGATGCTCAGGAGCTACTCCTGGCTCTGCACTCAGGAATTACTCCTGGCAGTGCTCAGGGGACCACATGGAATGCCAGGGATCAAACCCAGGTTGGCCTCGTGCAAGGCAAATGCCCTACCTGATGTGCTATTGCTCCGGCCCCATGGTATTTCTTAAATTTGCATATAAGCACTTCTGCATTTAGGGACTTGGTTTTATAAAAAGAAAAAAGGATTTTGCTATTTATAGGTTTAATTTTTATTGCCACAACTTACTCTCACTTATGAACTTTCTAGGTGGTTATTGTCATAATTTACTCATGGTCTAAATCATTGTAAACCTTTGCTATCATCTTTAGGTGATCTGTAGATGGCAACTCTGGATTTATAACTGTTGTATAACTCAGACAAGTACAGTTACATCTCTCCCCAAAGCTAGCATAATGTCTCCTGAAGAAAAGAGATCAAGGTAGGATGTGTTGCAGTACACTGTTGCCCAGACAGAACCTTTATACCTTGTCTGGAGTTACCTCCTTCAGGCCACTTTGTATATAAGGGGTAAGAAGACAGTTTGAATCTGTGGCTTTACGTGGCAGTATATCTTACCATGTATTCTATGTTAGCTGGTATAAATATTTTCTCTCATCCCACCACAAACATTGTGGGACTAGATAGATCTTACCAGTATTTTTTACCTGGCCATGTTGGGACTCTAAGTAATTAGACCAGAGAGAAATACTATTTGCCTCCAAGCAAGCAAGGGTGGCTCTCTACTAAGTCTAAAGGCTAATACATAAATCAACAATGAAGTAAAGATGAGAATCTTGTGAAGGCTTGGAGAAATATATACTTGGCTGTAGAATATCCATTGGTACAGATACATGCCCTACCCCCAATCTACATAGGGCCTGCTGGGACACTTCCCAATTAGGGTCCTGGTTGGGGTGATATTAACATTTCAATGGACTAGGTGAGGTCCTGGCAGAAGTTACTTGAGGGAATTGACCCTAACTGTTTTCCAATGATGTGGGCCAGTCTGGGCTGAAAGGTTTTAAAAGCTGTAGCCTGCTTTCTTCTGTGTCTTTTGCCCTTTTGCCTTTCTCCTTTCTGCCTCCTCTCTCCTCCTCTCCATTCTCTTCCCTGTTGGGCCTTAGCACATGGTAGCAAAAACCTTGGTCTAGGTTTCTAAACCTACATGTAGTTAGGGCCTAACCAAGAAACTAAAGTCCACGTTTTCTTGTTACTAAATAGTATTCCAGAACAAGTGTGAGCAAAGCCTTTTGAAACTTTGCTGAATTCTCAAGTTTTTCTCCATCAATCCCCTGGGGCAAAAGGGGATCCCTATACCCTGCTCCCGGATTTTGTCTGGGAAACCCAGAATACCCTGACAGGAAAGAGATCTTATAATTCAATGATGGGCATATTCTGTTAGCCACATCTTGTGAATTTGCTTTCAGTGAGTCTTAGTTCTTTTCCTAACTCCTAAGCATTGTTAACTACCCCTGCTTTTAGTGGGATGTAAGAATGAAATGTTCTTTGTGGGTGTGCCTCTGGATAAAGATATTTTATAGTAAACTCATTTTTAAAATATATTCCTTAGATAGAATCAATGATCTTTGAATCTAATTTTCGGATGAGATTCATCATCTCTCATCTGCATTACTTCCTAATATATGACTAGAGTTTGTTTCTCACATTACCATGTGCTCACCTAGAGAGTGATGTATAATACAGTATAACAAGTTGAAAGAATGGCCCTCGCCCACAGAACACAAAAGACAGGAACCATAGGTAACTGATAAAATGATAGCTCAACCAGAGGTAACTGATAAAATGATGGCTCAACCTAAAGTAACTGATAAAATGATGGCTCGACAAGACAAGAGCACAGCAGGAAGGGCCTTAAGCAAATAATTCCAGGGAGGGCAATAAGGCAAACATTCCCAAGAGGTTGCGTCTGATGTCCACCTCTGTATTTGGTATGATAGGTGACTGGGCCCATGCCGTGCCAAATATGGAAAGAAGTATTAGGCACGCTCAGATTGGTGGTGATGGTTACCTGGTTGCAGAGTGATTGGCTGCCTGCGCAGACCTTGATGTAATATTTTAAACCTATTGGATAGTTATGCACGGGCTTTTCTGTAGCGCGGGAATTATTCCTTAAAAGATCGTCCCTGGAAGGGCTCGGGGCTCTTAGCCACTGACCGCTTGGGGTCACGCTATGAGCCCGAGTATACTCGCTTATTAATAAAACCCTTGCTTTTACATAGGACTTGGTCTCTCACAGTTTTCCTTGGTAGGTGCAGTGATCCGAGGCTCCCAGTCAGTCACCCCATTGGGTGGCCAACCCTTACATTTGGGGGCTCGTCCGGGATCCGGGAGCCAAGGACCCCACCTGCCTCGAGCACCCTGACAAGACCATCCTGGGTAAGTGGACGCCCTTTTATAGTTGCGATAGCTAAGTCTGATTCTGGGTGCCGGCTTCTGTAGTGACTGTCGGATCCAGGGGTCGGTAGGGCGTGAGCCTCGCCCACTCTCTCCCCGACTATAGTGGATAGACGTGTCCTAGAACCACAGGTCACAGCCCTGGGGGGACGCCATGGTGGTGGTGGAGATCCGGGGACACCCGGACTTCTTCGTCTGGCGGGAGGAAAGTGCTGCAGCTTCCTCCCAGGTCTGGCGGGAGGGAGGAAGGCAGTACCGTTTCCTCCCAGGGTTTGGCGGGAGGACAGCACTGTAGCTTCCTCCCAGGTCTGGCGGGAGGAAGACGTTACTGTTTCCTCCCAGGTTGTTAGTGAAACTGTCAGGTTTTTACCAGGCTCAAATCAACCCCCTAGACCCTTGCCTCTGTCGTGTCTGTGGAAAACTCATTTAGGTGTGTTATTGTTGTTCAGTGTTCTTTTGTCTCTTCTTTCTTACTGTACCCTGAATTTCTCTCTCCTGCCTCACTGGCCATGGGGCAGACTCCTTCTACTCCTCTTTCTCTGACCTTTTATTCAGCAGAATGGCCGACTCCGTCTGAGGGAAGGAGACACGAATGCCTCCTTCCAAGTAGAGAGTGAGAGAAGTCCGGGTTCGAGTCCCGGCTTCAGGGTGAGTCCTGAGAAGACCTAGGTTTGTAACCCAGAAACAGCAGGTTGGCGCCCAACACCAAGGATTCTCTTGAGCTCATCACGGCAGTCTAAGTAAACCTATTCGAACAAAAATTCCAAACCGGATTGTGAGAGTGGTGAGTGTGGGGTGAGTCTGAGTGAAAGGAGGACCAGTCCACGTGATTGAAGAGAGTGTGAAACTGTGTGAAGTAATCTCCATCTTTCACATCCATGAAAGAAAGTTTCAGAACTCTCTTTTTAAAACAAATTTTAAAAATTGAACAATTAGATCAAGGACAAAAGAAACAATCTTGACATTTTGTCCCCTTAACCAGGGATGGAGAGCCATTCATTTGACAAAGAGACAAAGACCATTTGAAAATTACAACTTAACTTGGGGCCATATAATACAGGTAGATGGACAGCATCCAGACAATAAGAAGTATACGAGTCTATTCTGTCATATACCACTTATATTGCCCAATGACTGATGTTTCCTATCCCTGCAAGTAATGCATTTTTTATTTGAGCTATAGTATAGTCTTATAGTATAGTATAGTATAGTATAGTATAGTATAGTATAGTATAGTATAGTATAGTATAGTATAGTATAGTATAGTATAGTATAGTATAGTATAGTATAGTATAGTAATAGTATAGTATAGTATAGCATAGTATAAAGGTATAATATAGCTATAGTATAGTCTTCCTTGTCTTTTAAAGTTTGAATTTTGGGGAAGAAAAAAATTAAGCTCTTGAACAAGTATACACTTAAAGTAGTTAGCTAATCTATTGGGTTTACTATTGGAAGGAGAGAAAAATTGGTTTCCTTAACCTTCACATCTGATTTGGTTGATTATCTTGGTTTATGCTTCTTCTGCAAAAAGGAGAAAAGCAAATATTTCTTTTTCTAAAACGTGGCTAAGAATATACATCAGGCTCCTATAAGAGATATTTGAAGTCGGCATAAGTTTCCAAAGCAAGCTTATAAGGTAAATGTAGGAAAGAGCAGTTAATGCATTTATACTGAACAAGGAAGACAGTTCTAGATGTGTGTTATCTAAGTAGCACTGGCCATTGTGAGATCAAAATGATTTCTCAGAACACTAATCTGGTTCTTTGTTATTATGGAGGAATTTACCTAAAGCATTTAAATTTCAGGTATACTGCATGATTATTAAACCTTTGTGCTGTAAAATGATCTTCATGAATATCTATTTACATCTTTTCTTAGAAACTCTTGACTTGCAATGCAATACTATTGTTATAATCTCCTGTGGTGTCTTAAATCTTATTTGTCTTATATATTTTGTAACTGGAAGTTTGTGTCTTTTAATTTTTTTCATATTTTACACCTAGCCCTCTCACTCTTCCCCTTTGTAGCCCTCAGTCCTTTAAAATGTATATGATTATTTTGTTTATGGTTTCTTTTATTGTTGACAAGCTTATTTTTATGTAGAGTGATTTATTTTTATATGTTCTGCTGTCTCTCTGGGGTCAAAGCAAGAATAAAATCACCGTGACTGATGTCAAAGAGTTTGCCACCTTCCAGGAAGATTGTAGTTTCATACAATTAGTCAATCCCTTTGAAAATTTCCATTCCTGTCTTCTATTGTTGCTACTGTTATAATGATTAAAAGTTGCAAACATTTAATTGTGGTATTCACAATCCATATTGCAGTGACTACTGGGAGTTGTGTAATTCACACATGGACTCTCTGGGGATTGCATTCCTTAGTGTTTTCAGATACTCTATATCATTTGATTAGAGAATTATTCTATTTTCATATAAAGTAATTGTTCAAAGGTATGTGGCGATTGATGTTTTCTCCGCTGCTTCTGGATTCTTCTTTTGTTTTTCTCTCTGTTCCTTTCTTCTTTTCTTATTATCATCTCCTGACCAGGAAACAGGAATAAACGAATTAGCTTAACTCTGATTGTGGCTTAAGAATTCTGAATACTGTCTGCATCTCAGGTACCCTACCTCCCTGGGGTGTGTGGCTGGCCGGGCGGGCGCCTGGGGCCGTGGTAGAGCCCCGGTCTCGGCAGAAGGTGGAACTACAACCCCCAGAAGTCCGAAAGGAACCGGAAGTAAACGGTCATTTTGAACTCTCACACCGGCCTGTCTGCATCTCAGGTACCCTATCTCCCTGGGGTGTGTGGCTGGCCGGGCGGGCGCCTGGGGCCGTGGTAGAGCCCCGGTCTCGGCAGAAGGTGGAACTACAACCCCCAGAAGTCCGGAGCGGAACCGAAGTAAACGGTCATTTTGAACTCTCACACCGGCCTGTCTGCATCTCAGGTACCCTATCTCCCTGGGGTGTGTGGCTGGCCGGGCGGGCGCCTGGGGCCGTGGTAGAGCCCCGGGTCTCGGCAGAAGGTGGAACTACAACCCCCAGAAGTCCGAAAGGAACCGGAAGTAAACGGTCATTTTGAACTCTCACACCGGCCTGTCTGTATCTCTCAGGTACCCTACCTCCCTGGGGTGTGTGGCTGGCCGGGCGGGCGCCTGGGGGCCGTGGTAGAGCCCCCGGTCTCGGCAGAAGGTGGAACTACAACCCCCAGAAGTCCGGAGCGGAACCGAAGTAAACGGTCATTTTGAACTCTCACACCGGCCTGTCTGCATCTCAGGTACCCTATCTCCCTGGGGTGTGTGGCTGGCCGGGCGGCGCCTGGGGCCGTGGTAGAGCCCCCGGTCTCGGCAGAAGGTGGAACTACAACCCCCAGAAGTCCGAGAGCGAACCGAAGTAAACGGTCATTTTGAACTCTCACACCGGCCTGTCTGCATCTCAGGTACCCTATCTCCCTGGGGTGTGTGGCTGGCCGGCGGCGGGCGCCTGGGGCCGTGGTAGAGCCCCCGGTCTCGGCAGAAGGTGGAACTACAACCCCCAGAAGTCCGAGCGGAACCGGAAGTAAACGGTCATTTTGAACTCTCACACCGGCCTGTCTGCATCTCAGGTACCCTATCTCCCTGGGGTGTGTGGCTGGCCGGGCGGGCGCCTGGGGCCGTGGTAGAGCCCCCGGGTCTCGGCAGAAGGTGGAACTACAACCCCCAGAAGTCCGAGCGGAACCGGAAGTAAACGGTCATTTTGAACTCTCACACCGGCCTGTCTGCATCTCAGGTACCCTACCTCCCTGGGGTGTGTGGCTGGCGCGGGTGGCGACACGTAACGCGCGCTTATTAATAGAAAAACTAGGAATTTCCACACCAAGGGAAGGTAATACCCTCAAGAAAAAAGAAACAGTACACCAGAGGAATCTATCCCTGAACACCACAACACCATGGGGGAAACAACGCAGATCCCCAGCTCGAAGAACAGATGAAGGAATCGACCCTGAAGACTCAAAAAAAGAATACAGATGTGCATGATCTCTCTGACAGTGAAACCAGAGAAGAAATTGGTAGGATGTTTAAGGAGCTCAACGAAAAAAATTGAGCAGATGTCCAATAAAATACAGGAGAACATAAACGAAGCAGTTGAAAAGGCTGTCAATAAACTACGGGAGGAAATGAGAGCAGAAATGAGAACCATGCAAATAGAAATATCATCGCTTAAAAAACTCAGTAGACGAAATGAAAAAACACAATTGGGGCTCTGAATAGTAGGATGACAGCAGCGGAAGAGAGAATCAGTGAGACTGAAGATGAGCTGCAGAAAGCACTCAGAGATCTACATAAGATGGAAAAAGACCGGATAATGGATCAGCAACGAAACAGAGAACAATGGGATGAAGCCAGGCGGAACAACATAAGAATCATAGCAGTCCCAGAGGGACAAGAAAGTAACCCCAAGGAAATTAAAACAGTTAAAAACATCCTGGCTGAAAAGTTCCCGAAGTTAAAGGACGAAGGCATCCAGATCCAAGAAGCCCGGCGCTACCAGCAAGAAGAGACCCCAATAGAAAGACCCCAAGACACATCCTAGTCAAAGTAATGGATGCCATAGACAGAGACATAATTCTTCAGGCAGCAAGATCAAAGAAGGAAATTGTATACAAAGGGAGCATCCATTCGACTTTCAGCAGACTTCTCAGAAGACACCCTCCAAGCCCGAAGGCAGTGGTGGGATATAGTGAAAAAACTTAATGAAATGAATGCCTCAGCAAGAATTCTTTATCCGGCTAAACTCTCGCTCAGATTTGAAGGACAGATATACAACTTCTTGGATAAACAACAGCTTAGGAACTTTGTAAAATCAAAACCAACCTTAAAAAGAAGGACTGAAAGATCTACTATAAGACGAGACATAACCCAAAAGAACAACCAACCTATTCAGAAAGATGGCACAAAAATCCCATGACAATAATCTCTCTCAATGTCAATGGTCTAAATGCACCAGTTAAGAGACACAGAGTGGCACAATGGATCAAAAAATTGAATCCGACATTCTGCTGCCTGCAAGAAACACACCTGAACAATCGGAGCAAAGACAGGCTCAAAATAAAAAGGCTGGAAAACAATCCTTCATTCAAACAACCCATCCAAAAAGGCTGGGGTAGCCATACTGGTATCTGACAACATAGACTTCAGGCTGAAGAAGGTCAGAAGGGACAGTGAAGGTCACTTCTTAATAGTCAAGGGATGCATATATCAGGAAGAAATCACGCTTATTAAACATATATGCACCCAATGAGGGGCCCAGCAAAATACCTAAAACAACTACTAATAGACTTCAAAGAAGACACTGACAACAACACAATTGTAGTTGGAGACTTCAACACTGCTCTATCAACCCTGGATAGATCAACAAGATTGAAACTTACCAAGGAAATACTGGCCCTAAAAGAAGAGATGGAAGAAAGAGGGGCTGGTAGACATATACAGGGCATTTCACCCCCAAAAAGCTGAATACACTTTCTTCTCCAGTGCCCACGGAACATACTCCAAAAATAGATCACATGCTGAGCCATAAATCATACCTCCATAAAATCAAGAAGATAGAAATTGTGCCAACTACTTTTTTCAGACCATGAGGCACTGAAAATAGAAGTTAATTGTACACAAAAACGGAGACCAATACCAAGTACCTGGAAACTAAACAGCTCACTGCTGAACAACCAGCAAGTCATAAAAAGAAATCAAAGAGGAAATCCAAAGATTCCTGGAAACAAATGAGACTGAAGACACGTAATTACCAGAACTTGTGGGATACAGCAAAAGCAGTGTTAAGAGGCAAGTTCATAGCTCTTCAAGCATTTATCAGAAAAGAAGAAAAGGCCATCATAAACAGTCTGACTTCACAACTTAAGATCTTAGAGAGTGATCAACAAAAGGAGCCCAACCCAAGCAGAAAGAAAGAAATAATAAAACTTAGAGCAGAGATCAATGAGATGGAATGTCAAAAAACAATCCAGAAGATCAACGAAACCAAAAAGCTGGTTCTTTGAAAAAATAAACAAGATTGACAAACCACTTGCAAGACTTGTAAGAAAAGGAAAAGAGAGAACCCAAATAAATAGAATCAGAAATGAAAACGGGGACATCACAACAGAAACCACAGAAATTCAAAAGATCATCAGAGATTACTATGAGAGCCTGTACGCCACAAAACAAGAAAACCTAGAAGAAATGGACAAATTCCTGAATTCCTATAGCTTCCCAAGTCTGCAACAAGAAGATTTGGAATACCTCAACAAACCTATCTCCATCGAGGAAATAGAATCAGTAATCAAAAGTCTCCCCAAACACAAAAGCCCAGGTCCAGATGGATTCACCAGTGAATTCTACAAAACCTTTAAAGAGGACCTACTCCCAATTCTTTTTAAGCTCTTCCAACAAATTGAAGAAACAAAAACACTCCCAAATAGCTTTTACGAGGCACATATCACCCTGATACCCAAAGCAGACAAAGATGCCACCAAAAAGGAAAACTACAGACCAATCTCCCTGATGAATACAGATGCTAAGATCTTCAACAAAAATACTAGCAAATAGAATCCAAAGAGTCATCAAAAAGATTATACACCATGACCAAGTGGGATTCATCCCGGGAATGCAAGGATGGTTCAACATTCGCAAGTCAATCAACATAATACATCATATCAACAAAAAAGAAAAATAAAAACCATATGATCATATCAATAGATGCAGAGAAGGCATTTGACAAGATCCAACACCCGCTTCATGATGAAAGCTCTCCGTAAAATGGGGATTGAAGGAACCTTCCTCAAGATAATCCAGGCCATCTACTACAAGCCCACAGCGAGCATCATTCTCAATGGGGGAAAAACTGGAAAGCCTTCCCTTAAGATCAGGGACAAGACAAGGCTGCCCACTCTCACCACTTCTATTCAATATAGTACTGGAAGTACTTGCTATAGCAATCAGGGAAGAAAAAGACATTAAGGGCATCCAGATAGGAAGGGAAGAAGCCAAGTTATCACTATTTGCAGATGACATGATATTATACCTGAAAACCCGAAACTCTCTACCAAGAGGCTCCTAGAAATAATACATTCCTATAGCAGAGTAGCAGGGTACAAAATCAATACCCAAAAGTCAATGGCCTTCCTATATGCAAACAGCGAAAGAGAAGAAAGGGACATTAAAGAAACTATCCCATTCACAATTGCGCCGCAGAAAATCAAATACCTAGGAATCAGTTTGACAAAGAATGTAAAGGATCTCTACAAAGAAAAACTACAAAAACGTTACTTCAGGAAATAAAAAGAAGACCTGAGGAAATGGAGACATATTCCCTGCTCATGGATCGGAAGGATCAACATTATCAAAATGGTAATACTCCCTAGAGCTTTATACAGATTCAATGCGGTCCCTATAAAGATACCCATGATGTTCTTCAAAGAAATTGAACAAACACTCCTGAAATTTGTATGGAATAATAAAACTCCACGAATAGCTAAAGCAATCCTTGGGAAAAAAGAAGATGGGAGGTATCACTTTCCCCCAACCTCAAGCTCTACTACAGAGCAGTTGTAATTAAGACAGTGTGGTATTGGTATAGAGACAGACCTGTAGACCTATGGAATAGAACTGAGTATCCTGAAACACATTCTCAACTATACAACCACTTAATCTTCGATAAAGGAGCAAAAAAATATTACGTGGAGCAAAGAAAGCCTCTTCAACAAATGGTGCTGGGAAAACTGGGCAGCTACATGTAAAAAAATGAACTTAGACCTCCTTCTAACGCCATGCACAAAAAGTCAGATCAAAATGGATTCTAGATCTCAACATCAGACATGAATCTATAAGGTACATCGAAGAAAACATAGGAGAAACGCTCTACGACATCGAAACGAAAAGTATCTTTAAAGATGACACACCACTGACCAAGCAAATGGAAGCAAAGATAAACAAATGGGATTATATAAAACTAAAAAGCTTCTGCACCTCAAAAGAAACGGTGACCAAGATACAAAGACAATCCACAGAGTGGGAAAGGATATTCACCCAATACCCATCTGACAAGGGGTTAATATCCAGGATATATCAGGCACTGGTAGCACTCCACAAGAAAAAAAACAGCCAACCCCATCAAAAAATGGGGAGAAGAAATGAACAGAAGCTTCCAAAAAAGAAGAAATTTGAATGGCCAAAAGGCATATGAAAAAGTGTTCTTCATCTTTAATCATCAGGGAGATGCAAATCAAAACAACAATGAGGTACCATCTCACCCCACAGAGACTGGCACACATCCAAAACAGCAAGAACAACCAGTGCTGGCGTGGATGTGGGGAAAAAGGGACTCTGATCCACTGTTGGTGGGAGTGCCGACTGGTCCAGCCCTTTTGGGAAAACAATATGGGCATTCCTCCCAAAACTAGATATTGAGCTCCCATTTGATCCAGCAATAGCACTCCTGGGAATATACCCGAGAGACCGAAAAACACATAGCAGAAACACTATCTGTACTTCTTTATTCATCTCTGCGCTATTCACTATAGCTAGAATCTGGAAACAACCTAAATGCCCGAGAACAGAGGACTGGCTAAAGAAACTGTGGTTCATCTACATTATGGAATACTATGCGGCTGTCAGAAAAGATGACATTATCAAATTTACCTGCAAATGGAGGGACATGGAGACTATCATGCTGAGTGAAATTAGTCAGAAGGAAAAGGACAGATATAGAATGACTGCATTCATTAATACGACATAAATAGATACCAGTGTTTTACTAAATGTGGGAAATGGTAATGGCAGATTAAGACTCACCATTGAATATACACAAAGAGACTTAAGTGATAAACTCTAAATACCTGCAGGGCTAGCCACAATGTGTAAAAATAAGAGGCAGAGAGATGCAGAGACAGAGAGAGAGACAGAGAGAGAAAGAGAGGAAAACTGGGGTACCTGCTATTAAGGCAGCATGGGGGTGGGCAGGAGGGGTGGGGTACATTGGTGGTGGAAATGGGGCACTGGTGGAGGGATGGGGCTGGTATACTGTATTACCAAGAACCAATTATGATCACCTTTGTAATTGTATGTTTCACTGTGGTATAATAAAAAATTAAAAAAAAAGAATTTT
>JAJIBD010039350.1:0-12156 GCA_021461705.1 Cryptotis parvus | reverse complement strand
GCATATTCTTTAAACACTCCATATAAAGCACATTTATTAAATTGGGCCGCGCTGATGACTCTGCTTAAAGTTCTGATAAAGCAAATTAAGGTCTTTTACTTGCTCTCCAGGGTGGGAGAGGGGTAGCTGGGAGGCACTTTGGAAGAACCAGCCAGCTTCGATATTTGGAGTTCAAATTTTCAATAATCCATGCCCTTTTGTAAGAGGAGATGGGGAAAATAAGTTCACTTTTTGGGGATTGTTATAGTAAGGGGAGCCAAGAGCTAAAGTCTGGGAAATAATATGTGTCAACCCGAGGGGTGAGATTTGGTCTCCATTTAAATCATCCATTGAAAAAAAGGAAGCCATTTAAAGAGGCGTGATTCTTTTAGATATATTTGGCTTCCGGAATGGGCCACATTTTTTGAATTCTACGCCAATCTCGATTTCTAGGACTATTCCAACATTTCTGGAATTTTTAGTCCCTCACCCTCAATTTCTACCATCCACATTTTATGGGAATGAATCACAGGAAAGAAAATCTGCAAATGTTCCTACTCTGACTGCCCCCAGAAAATGATTCTACAGCCGGGAATATTATCTATTACCTTCTTTTTAAGATTTGAATTTTTAAGAATTTATAGTTTGGAGTTATGTGTTTACGAGTAATGTTTACATTCATTAAAATTGTTGTGAGTGAACACAGCCGCTTTACTTTACGAGAGTGTGTACTTATTTGAAACTTCCCATGCCCTGGTCGCTCCAGTCTGTTGCATCTTTATTATTATTTATTCACTTGTATCACTTGGTTTTGGCGCCTCCAAATATGACACGGGTAGCGTGCCAGGCTCTACCGTGCGGATGAGTATACTCTCAAATTAGTAGGCTGGCATCCTAGGTGCATTTACTAATGAAGCAGACGCCGCTAGAGGCCATTTTCTACTTTTGCCTATTTGAGGAGAAATCAAGCTTTTCTCTGATTTTGGGCTCTGATGAGCTGCGGAGTCAGGTACAAAATGGCGACCCTCCATGGTGTACAGGGGGTTCCTCACAGCTGCTGCGAGGCTCTATTGGAGTTGATAAGGATCAAGGGCTAGAACTACGCCATCCCTCCAGGGCCCTCACGATCAGCTGAGCAGAGGGGAGAGAACCCATTAGCGAAGCTCTGAACTAGTGTGTCTGAGTCATAATATTATCATATCATTATTATTATTATTATTTATGATGATGACCATGATATCATGTTTTAGGCTGCACCTTGATGGTATATCCGGGGGATAATGTGGATACCAGGGATAGAACTAGAGTTGACAACATGAAGGCAAGTACCTTAACCCCTATTCTCATCTCTCCAGCGCTTCCTGTTGCAGTCTTTACTTTTACCTCGTATTATTTTATTTGGGAAATGGACTAGAACCCAGGCTGGCAGCATAAAAACATGTACTTAGACGGTAAAGTTATCCCCATTTGGAAATGTTGACGCTCGAATCAGGACTACAGAGATAGTACTGCAGTAGGCAGGACCGTTTGCGCTCTTCGGTGGGTGATCCAGGTTCTATCTCCGATTTTTACCCCATATGGACTCTGGGCCCCATCCCAGGAATGATCCTGAGCACAGAGCTAGGAGAAAGCCCTGAACATAATCAAGTGTGGTCCCAAATATTTCTTTAATTAAAATAAAATCTCACAGTGATGTCTAAATTCCGTAGAAGGCTACAGCTTTGGCCTGCTTGAGCAAGTAAAGCAAACTTCTCTTGTGGAAGGCCAGATGATAAATGTTAGAGGGCTGCAGGCCACTTAACGGAGTCTCTATCGCAATGGTTCAGTTGGCATTGGGTGGAGGAAAGCACAGGCATGATGTAAAACAGGAGGCTGCACTCAAATAAGATGCTGTATCTAAACAGGCGAGTGCACTTTAGAAAGAGGCTATAAACCGGCATGGGTAATGTAAGTGGCGCTACCCACCAGGGAAAGGCCCAGCCTGCAGAGACAAAGAAAGGAGGTTACCTAAGACTGGATGAACTACCCCAGCATCAATGAGAAATGAGAGACAAGGATGAAAATGTGAGGAAATGCTTTTATATTCTGGATGGGTGTGTGGCTAATAAAGGTCAGGGAGCCACTTTTGTGGTGCTCAGGGAGCCACAGGTACGAGAGAACCAAACCCAGGCTTTGCATATGCAAAGTATGCACTCTGGCCTTTGAACTGTCTCTCTGTCTTCAAAATGCAGTGCTTGGGAGCCTGGGAAGTCCCGGTAACTCAGGCCGTGCTGCTCAGGGAACACCTGGGCAGCCCAGCCTCAGAGGGCCTCCAATACTTTTCCTGGCAATGCTTTGAACCCTCCCAAGGTCAGGTGCGTGCTAGGAATGAAGCACTGTGCTGTTTCCTGGCCCCAACACTGGCATTTTATTCACTTATTGATTTGAGGGTTTGGGGACCACACCTGGCTCTGTGCTCACAAATAGGGGATCTATGACACTCCAGGGTTTAACCCTGATCTGCCCCCAGACAAGACGAGCAAACGCTAACCCCTGTTAAGTCAAATAGAAATAAACATCAAAACCAGTTCTAGATGTTTGGAGTTGCATAATTCTGGTTTGAATCCTTTCATGATATAACTGAAACTAGGCGCAGCTTAGCAACCTCTTTATGTTGGCCCACCGCATGTGAGAGCTTTGCCGACAACTACATCCAGGTGCTCTTGAAACCTCAGAGGCTAAAGGACTCACGTAGCAAATTTGGGGAAATGGTTTATATGAGTCAGGATTCAATCAAACTCAGAAACCACAGAGCAAACTTGGGGAGATGGTTTGTATGAGTCAGGAGTCAATTTAGGATTCAAAACCACAGAGTAATTTGAACAAGGTACGTTTTGCATGAAGAATTACTAACTACAGCAGGAGATTGTAGATGTCAGGGGTTGGGTAGAATGGGGAAAAGAGACCAAAAGAATGGCAGGAAATGGGCTGGAGAGAAGCTTGCCTGATCAGGGTCAATCTCCAACATCCCAATATGGTGCCCCGAGCTTGCCAGGAGTAACTTCTGAATGCCAGAGCCAGGAATAACGACTTCACAAAATGGGAGATGAGTAAATCGGAGGGACTACTATTTATTCCAATACAGAGCCCCTTTCTCTCCAGACTGAGCCCCAATCTTATACTCTGCTGCTGGGTGCTGGGTGCTGCCTGCTCTTCAGAAGTCTACTCTGAGTAGATTGCTGGAGCTGCTGAAGCTGGGTACTGGAGAAACTACATGTATTCCAGGCATCTCTCCTTCCTATTTGTTTTTTTTTTTTTTTTTTTGCTTTTTGGGTCACACCTGGCAATGCTCAGGGGTTACTCCTGGTGGTGCTCGGGAGACCATATGGGATGCCAGAGATCAAACCCGGGTCGTGCCGCGTTCAAGGCAAAGGCCCTACCCACTGTGCTATAGCTCCAGCCCCCAGGCATCTCTCAAGAGAAGCAGCTGGGACAGCAAGGCGCGATGAATGCTTCTCTGCATTCTCTCACCTGCATCCGCTATGGACAAAGTGGAACATCCTATCAGTTGGCAAAGGGAAAAGTATCGAAGGGGCCAGCTCCATTTGGGGGCCAGGGGTCTGGGGTCACGCAGCATTGTTTGGGGACCATCTGGTGCCAGCGGTGCTGAAGATCAACCGGGACAAAGCACTTTCACTTGTACTGTTTCTCTGTTTTTTGTCAGGCAGGCAATGCAGGGGTAAACTGGGGCTGAGAGGCAGACACTGATAATGGACAGCACGATAACGGACACATCCTGGCAATAATTTCACTTATACTTTAGCAAGACCCCTTACAGGATCGCATCAATAGCATCTTTAGTTCTAGAATATTCTCTGTCATGGAGGTGCACTTAAACCTGAGAGAAATTTCAAGCTTTTGAAATTTCAACTGCCTTGTCCTGAATGTATAGGATTTATTTTCAAGACTCTGAAATATGAGACAAAATTTTGTTTGTTTTCTTTCAGGAAGTAGCACACCTGGCTGTGCTCAGGGCTTAATCCTGGTTCAGTGCTCAGGGGATCACTCCTAGGAGTTCTAGGGTTGTTGAACTTGGGGTCCCAGACATCAAACCAAGGTCAGACTCATGTGAGGCAAGCTCCCTACCCATTGTACTATCACTTGGGCCCCTTGAGGCCAAATTTTTACTTCAAAATACTGTGGACTTCATTCTTTTTTAAACCTTATAACCCATCCATTACAAGATTCCATACATTTTATCTCCTAAATATTTCGCAGCTATACATTTTTCTCTATCCCAACACAGCCACCCTAAGTTCAGGCATGATTATTGATATTTTTAAAATTTTCCTGTACTAATATAACCACTCTATAGTCTTCCCCTGGTTCCACCTCACACTTAGTTTATTTCTCGTTCTGTACCAGAGCACTCTTTTCTATTTACTTATGTCAAAATAATTCTAAGAGATTGCAAAGCAATTTATCAGAAAGTCTTGTTAAGTCTACCATAATGGCAATGCCCAACAAACCATAACCCAATATTAAAAACCGGAAATTGATGAAATCTATGGGGGTTTCTTCAGATTTTATCCATTATATGTTGGTGTGTGTATGTGTAACTGTATGTAATTTTATCCAATGTGTAGTTTTGTATAATCATGTATACTAATACTAAGATGCTCAGTGGACCATCACCACTAGCTTCTGAATCCTTCTTCATACTGTTTCCATACTGACTGATGTCTTCATGCTGTTTCCATACTGACTGATGTCTTCACGCTGTTTCCATACTGACTGGTGTCTTCATGCTGTTTCCATACTGACTGATTTCTTCATACTGTTTCCATACTGACTGGTCTCTTCATGCTGTTTCCATACTGACTGGTGTCTTCCTACTGTTTCCCATACTTACTGATGTCTTCATATTGTTTCCATACTGACTGATGTCTTCATGCTGTTTCCATACTAAATGATGTCCTTATGCTGTTTTCCATACTGACTGGTATCTTCATGCTGTTTCCATACTGACTGGTGTCTTCATGCTGTCTCCATACTGACTGATGTCTTCATGCTGTTTCCATACTGACTGGTTCTTTATGCTGTCTCCATACTGATTGATGTCTTCATGCTGTTTCCATACTGACTGGTTCTTTATGCTGTTTCCATACTGACTGATGTCTTCATGCTGTTTCCATACTGACTGATGTCTTCATACTGTTTCCATACTGACTAATGTCTTCATGCTGTTTCCATTTTGACTGGTGTCTTCATGCTGTCTCCATACTGACTGATGTCTTCATGCTGTTTCCATACTGACTGGTTCTTTATGCTGTTTCCATACTGACTGATGTCTTCATGCTGTTTCCATACTGACTGATGTCTTCATACTGTTTCCATACTGACTGATGTCTTCATGCTGTTTCCATACTGACTGATGTCTTCATACTGTTTCCATACTGACTGATGTCTTCATACTGTTTCCATACTGACTGGTGTCTTCATACTGTTTCCATACTGACTGGTGTCTTCATGTTGTTTCCATACTGACTGATGTCTTCATACTGTTTCCATACTGACTGATGTCTTCATTACTGTTTCCATACTGACTGGTGTCTTCATACTGTTTCCATACTGACTGGTGTCTTCATGCTGTTTCCCATACTGACTGGCGTCTTCATGCTGTTTCCATACTGACTAATGTCTTCATGCTGGTTCCATTTTGACTGATGTCTTCATGCTGTTTCCATACTGACTGATGTCTTCATGCTGTTTCCATACTGACTAATGTCTTCATGCTGTTTCCATTTTGACTGATGTCTTCATGCTGTTTCCATACTGACTGATGTCTTCATACTGTTTCCATACTGACTGGTGTCTTCATGCTGTTTCCATTTTGACTGATGTCTTCATGCTGTTTCCATACTGACTGATGTCTTCATACTGTTTCCATACTGACTGATGTCTTCATACTGTTTCCATACTGACTGATGTCTTCATGCTGTTTCCATACTGCACTGATGTCTTCATGCTGTTTCCATTTTGACTGATGTCTTCATGCTGTTTCCATACTGACTGATGTCTTCATACTGTTTCCATACTGACTGATGTCTTCATGCTGTTTCCATTTTGACTGATGTCTTCATGCTGTTTCCATACTGACTGATGTCTTCATACTGTTTCCATACTGACTGATGTCTTCATGCTGTTTCCATACTGACTGATGTCTTCATGCTGTTTCCATACTGACTGATGTCTTCATACTGTTTCCATACTGACTGATGTCTTCATACTGTTTCCATACTGACTGATGTCTTCATGCTGTTTCCATACTGACTGATGTCTTCATGCTGTTTCCATACTGACTGATATCTTCATGCTGTTTCCATACTGACTGGTGTTTTCAACTCTTTCTATACTGACTAATGTTTTCAGTGTTTTCACATCTCTTAGCCCACTGAGGCAAACTATAAGTGCACTCTGCTTTGTCATGCCTTAGCATTTAGTTGGGCTGTCCTGCACTTGCCACATTTCCCTGGTTTATACTACTTTCTAGTAAGAGAAGTATTTTCCTCTTTTCCTACCCCTAATCTTTCTCCCCAATCAGTCACTCATCAGTTTTTTTAAATATTTTATTATACCACCGTGAAATATATTGAGACATATAAATTACAAAGATGTTCATAAGATGTTCATATTTGGATTTCGGTCATACAGTGTTCCAGCACCTATACCTCCACCAGTGCCCAGTGAAGATAGATGGTGGGCAATTACACCACCTCCACTTCGCTGATGACATTGTTCTAATGACACCAAACATTAGCCAAGCGGCACGAATGCTGGCTGACTTTGACCGAGAATGTGGAAAGATAGGTCTACAGCTGAATCTCAAAAAAACTACATTCATGAAAAATGAAATAGTTCCAGAGGCCCCATTCACTCTCAATGGAACAGACATCTCTGAATGCAGCAGTTATGTATACCTAGGTCGAGAAGTCAACATGATGAACGACCTAAAACCTGAGCTGCGCAGGAGGAAGAGAGTGCATGGAATGCCTTCAAAGGCATCGAACAAATAGCTAAAAGGACCCAGAACCTCCGGCCTTGGGCACATCTCTTTGACTCCACCATTCTCCCTGCATTAACATACGCCTCAGAGACCTGGGGACCTGGGCCCTACAAAAGCAGGATGAGAATCCTATTTTGGGTCTCCCCAGAGAGGAATCGAAAGAATATCATGACTCACTCAAGTGAGAGAAGGAATCCAGAGTTCCGACCTTCATCGCTATTCCAGAATCAGGGATGCTGTCTCGTTTGCCAAGGCATCGAAAATCAGATGGGCTGGACATGTAATGTGATTTGGCGACGACCGCTGGACTAGAGCCATTACCGACTGGATCCCACGGGATGTCAAAAGATCACATAGCTGCCCACCTACAAGGTGGTCAGACTTCCTTGTCAAGACCCTGAAGGAACCGTTTGAGGCTCTTCATATTCCAGAATCAACCAGATGCCATTGGGCTACATTGATAGGGTCCAATGGAAATCTTACTGGCGCCCACTCAAGCAAATCGATGAATAACGGGATTCAAGTGATCAAGTGATCAATGTCCCCGAACCCTCCCCGCTCCCCTAGCCTACCTCTACCTCTATGGCAGGTTCTCTCTCTCTCTCTCTCTCTCTCTCTCTCTCTCTCTCTCTTTCTTTCTTCCTTCCCTTACACATTGTGGATTACAATACATTCATTTAGAGGTTATCATGTGTATCTTTTTGCCTGTATTTAATGCTCAGTTCTAGGTTGGTATTATCACTTTCGACAATTATTAGCACAGTGTTCCATTCTCTGTCTTATCTAACCTCTGGCCCTCACATGTTTGTGATAATTTCCACCTTTGACAAGACCTCCTGACCATGTTTCGCCTGATCTTGGATATTTGTATCATTTTGTGTATCTATATAATGTATCATTGTATCACTGTATCACTGTCTTCCCGTTCATCATCGATTTGCTTGAGTGGGCACCAGTAACATCTCCATATGTCCTGTCTCATGCTAGTAGAGGCCAAGGGCACCTGCTTGCTCCAGGAACATGAAGAGCCTCAAATCATTCCATCAGGTCATGGGAATGAGGTCTATAATTGTTACTGGTATTTGGCATATCTGACACTCTGCAGCTGGTAAGATCTCCCCAGCATATTAATCCACTCTCCAGCCCACAGATTAATCCAGTCTCCAGCCCAGCTTGTCAGAAACCCAGCCTACAAGGACCCGCCCTGCAGAGACCCGCCCCTTCAGAGGAGAGAGTATTTCAAACCCAGGAATGCTTGAGCCTCAGACACAGGTACACCCGGCAGAGCAGAAACCTGCTTTCCCCGTTGAACCCCCTGCACTCCATGGACCACGAGAGCAACTTCGGCCCTGAGTCCACCATCCCGATGGAGCCTCGGAGGAGGCCAGAGAAACTCCCACACCTTGCTGGCAGCGATCTGTGTCACAATCCACACTCTGCAGCTGGTAAGATCTCCCCCAGCATATTAATCCACTCTCCAGCCCACAGATTAATCCAGTCTCCAGCCCAGCTTGTCAGAAACCCAGCCTACAAGGACCCGCCCTGCAGAGACCCGCCCTTCAGAGGAGAGTATTTCAAACCCAGGAATGCTTGAGCCTCAGACACAGGTACACCCGGCAGAGCAGAAACCAGCTTTCCCCGTTGAACCCCCTGCACTCCATGGACCACGAGAGCAACCCGGACCTGAGTCCACCATCCCGATGGAGCCTCGGAGGAGGCCAGAGAAACTCCCACACCTTGCTGGCAGCGATCTGTGTCACAATCCACACTCTGCAGCTGGTAAGATCTCCCCCAGCATATTAATCCACTCTCCAGCCCACAGATTAATCCGGTCTCCAGCCCAGCTTGTCAGAAACCCAGCCTACAAGGACCGCCCTGCAGAGACCCGCCCTTCAGAGGAGAGTATTTCCAAACCCAGGAATGCTTGAGCCTCAGACACAGGTACACCCGGCAGAGCAGAAACCAGCTTTCCCGTTGCTGCGGCCGCTGTGCGGCCGCACAATTTACCTCCAAACTACCACAAATATTCTACCCACCCCCTCTGAGAGAGCCCCACAAAGCAATGAGAATATAGTGCCCGCATGGCAGAGCCTGGCAAGCTGTCCGATGCGTGTTCGATATGCCAAACCCAGTAACAAAAATGTTTATTTTCCTGACCCTGAAAGAGAGCCCTTAATACGGCAGCAGTAAGAAAGGCAAACAAGCAGTGCCTGATAAAATTTCACGCGGCTGTCGTAGGCTGCCAAAGCGAAGAAGGACTAAAATGACTGTCTGTACTTTCAATGCCGCGTACACTGGCAACGGAAGCATATATTGAGGATCTGATGCTGCAAGCAAGAAAGATCAAGTACGACATCATTGGTCTGACTGAGACGAGGGAGGCGTCAGTCGCATCATGCTGTATTTGACACCGGAGAAGAATTGTTCCTTGGAACATGTGATGAAAAGAGGCATCGGTGGCATTGGTGTCCTTGTCAACACGAACATGGCTGTCAACATTGATTCATTTGAATGCCTAACAAACCCGAATAGGACGATTACACTTGAGGAGATGTGGCCCACTGCCAGCAATTTCTATCTTCATTGTCTATGCACCAACATCCACATACAAAGAAGATGAAATTGAGAAATTCTACATGGAATTGGAGGAGTTCTATAAAAAAGATCACACCTTCTACAAGATCATAGTCGGTGATTTTAATGCCAAGATAGGACCGAGAAGATCAGCTGAAGAACTCCACATCGGGACCCATGGCCTAGAATGGAACGAACAGGGTGAGAGACTATCTGAGTTCATCATGTCCACCAAGACTATTCATGGGAACTCACAGTTTCAGAAGGCTGAAGCGAAACGTTGGACATGGGAATCTCCTGGTGGACAGTTCCACAATGAAATCGACCACATCATCTTCAATCGACGGTTTTGTCTGACCCGATGTTGCTGTCGTCCCCCAAATTCCAGACAGGATCGGACCACCGTCTCCTTCGTGCAAAATTCTACTTCCCTGCAAGGGAGAAAAGGCTGCAAAGTTTAAGAAGAGAACTCCCAGAGCGACCACCAACTGGGAACTCTTTGGCACCATTGCGGCAACATGGGAAGATACCATCATTGATGACATCGATGAAGAATACAACCGACTGGTTCAGCACCTCCATGATTGTGCGAAGAATGCCAGAGAGAGAAAAACACAAAAGGGCGGCTTGTCTTCAGAAACTCTCGAGGCTCATTCGCCAAGCGTGGCAAGGCGCGAGCCTCAGGAGACCAAATGCTAACGTCCAAGCTTGCTAAACAGTGCAGAGAAGCGATAAAAGCAGACCTCAAAGACAGAAGAGCAGAAATACTGGAATATGCAGCAGAAGCCGGGAAAAGTATTCGCACTGCCCGCCTGTCCTTCGCCAACTATAAGACCAAGATGACTGCCCTCCGACGCCCTGATGGATCTATCACATCTTCCAGAAAGGCAATGGAGAAGATTATCCAGGACTTCTACTCAAATCTTTTTGATAGCCACATCCACCTGCCCACATACCAAATTCCACAGGATGGATCACGTCATTCCCAACGTTCTCCCTTCTGAAATAAGACATGCCATCTCATCGGTAAAGAAGGGAACAGCACCAGGCCCAGACAAAGTCAGACCCGAACATCTGAAGAATCTGCCATCGGTGCTCATCAATACACTAGCTCGGCTCTTCACCCGCTACCTGTCGAATGCAAGGTGCCCTCCCAATGGAAAACCAGCAGGACAGTTCTACTGTTCAAGAAGGGAGACATTCATGACATCGGCAACTATCGCCCCATCTGCCTGTTGTCTGTCATCTACAAGCTGTTTACACGAGTCATCCTGAACAGGATTAGCAGAACACTAGATGAAGGTCAACCATGCGAGCAAGCAGGTTTCCGGAAAGGATTCAGCACAATCGACCATATCCACACAGTAACCAAGCTCATTGAGGTTTGTAGGGAGTACAAGATGCCGCTCTGTCTCACGTTCATTGATTTACAGAAAGCCTTTGATTCTGTGGAAACTGAAGCAGTCATCGAAGCCCTAGTCAAACAGGGGTGTTCAAACCCAATACATCAAGATCCTTCGTGAGCTGTATTATGGATTCACCACCAGGATCTCACCATTCTACAAAGAAGTGATCATTGATGTCAAAAGAGGGGGTTCGACAGGGTGATACCATCTCACCAAAACTCTTCAGTGCCACCCTCGAGAACATCATGAGACAATTAGAATGGGAAGGAATGGGAGTGAAGATAGATGGTCGGCAACTACACCACCTCCGCTTCGCTGATGACATCGTTCTAATAACACCAAACATTAGCCAAGCGGCACAAATGCTGGCTGACTTTGACCGAGAATGTGGAAAGGTAGGTCTACAGCTGAATCTGAAGAAAACTATGTTCATGAGAAATGAACTAGTTCCAGAGGCCCCATTCTCTCTCAATGGAACAAACATCTCTGAATGCAGCAGTTATGTGTACCTAGGTCGAGAAGTCAACATGATGAATGACCTAAAACCTGAGCTGCGCAGGAGGAAGAGAGGCGGCATGGAATGCCTTCAAAGGCATCGAAGAAATAGCTAAAGGACAAAGAACCTCCGGCTCCGGGCACATCTCTTTGACTCCACCGTTCTCCCTGCATTAACATACGCCTCAGAGACCTGGGCCCTACGAAAGCAGGGATGAGAATGCTATTCGGGTCTCCCAGAGAGGCATCGAAAGAGCTATGCTTGGAATATCACGTCTCACTCAAGTGAGAGAAGGAATCCGGAGTTCTGACCTCCGTCGCTATTCCAGAATCAGGGGGGCTGTCTCGTTTGCCAAGGCATCGAAAATCAGATGGGCTGGACATGTAATGCGATTTGGAGACAACCGCTGGACTAGAGCCGTTACCGACTGGATCCCACGGGATGTCAAAAAGATCACGTGGCCACCCACCTACAAGATGGTCAGACTTCCTTGTTAAGACCCTGAAGGAACGGTTTGAGGCTCTTCATATTCCTGAATCAACCAGATGCCATTGGGCTACATTGGCACGTGATAGGGTCCAATGGAAATGTTACTGGCGCCCCGCTCGAGCAAATCGATGAGTAACGGGATTCAAGTGATCAAGTGATCAAGTGAA
>JAJIBD010039349.1:0-27381 GCA_021461705.1 Cryptotis parvus | reverse complement strand
TGCAGATGACATGATATTATACCTAGAAAACCCTAAACTCTCTACCATAAAGCTCCTAGAAACAATAACTACAGTAGGATGGCAGGGTAAAAAACCAATACCCCAAAAGTGAATGGCTTTCCTATATACAAATAATGAAAGAAAGGGATATTAACAAAAAAATCCCATTTACAATTGTACCACAGAAAATCAAATACCTAGGAATTAGTTTAACTAAGAATGTAAAGGACCTGTACAAAGAAAATTACAAAACACTGTTTTAAGCAAATCAAAGAGGACATGAGGAAATGGAAACAAAGTTCTTGCTAATGGATTGGTAGAAGTAAGATTATCAAAATGGTGATACTCCCGAGAGACTTATACAGATTCAATGCGGTCCCTTAAAAGGATTCCCATGGCATTTTCCAAAAAATTCACCAAACACTGCTGAAATTTGTACAGAATAATAATCCCCCACGAATAGCTAAAGTAATCCTTGGGAATAAGAAGATGGTAGGTATCATCTTTTCTACCCAATCTCCAACTATACTACAAAACGGTAGTAATTAAAACAGCATGGTGTTAGAGTAAAAAACAGACCTGTGCATGGCATATATATATGTATATATATACATATATATATACATACATATTATGATATCAAAATCCAAGGTCAGACAAAACATGGATGAGGAGGTCTTGTCAAAAGTGGAAATTCCCACAAACGCGTGGGAGTCAGAGGTTAGGTAAGACAGAGAAGGGAACAAAGTGCTAATAATTGTTGAAAAGGACTAATACCAACCTAGAACTGAGCATTAAATACAGGCAAAAAGATATACATGATAACCTCTAAGTGTATGTATTATAATCTACAATACGAAAAGAGAAGGAAGAGAGAGAGAGAGAAAGAGAGAAAAGGGATAAAGAACCTGCCATAGAGACAGACTATGGGAGGGGGGGGCATCAGAGACATTGGTGGTGGGAAATGGGCACTGGTGGAGGTATGAATGCTGAAACACTGTGTGACCGAAACCCTCAAATATGATCAACTTTTTAATTGTATGTCTCACAGTGGTATAATAAAATATTAATTAAAAAAAATAAAAAAAGCAGACCTGTGGGCCTATAGAATAGAGTTGAGTATCGAGACATACATTCTCAAATACAAGATCATATAATCTTTGATCTTGTAAAAAGATCTTGTAAAAAAGAAGTAGTAAAAAAGTATCAAATGGAGCAAGGAAAGCCTCTTCAATAAGTGGTGCTGGGAAAACTGGGCAACTACATGTAAAAAAAATAAATGTGGACCTCTGTCTAACACCTTGCACAAAAGTCAGATCAAAATGAATCAAAGATCTCAATATCAGACCAGAATCTATAAAGTACATCAAAGAAAATATAGGAAAAACCTTTCACAACATTGAAGCTAAAGGCATCTTCAAAAAATGAGGCACCACTAACAAAACAATTGGAAGCAAAGATAAATATATGGCTCTACATCAAACTAAAAAGCTTCTTCACATCAAAAGAAATGGTGACCAAGATACAAAGACAATCCATTGAGTGGGAAAGAATATTCCCCCAATACCCATCTGATAAGGTGTTAATATCCAGGATACATCAGGCACTGGTAGAACTTTACAAGAAAACAGACAATCCCATAAAAAATGGGGAAAAGAAATGAACAGAAACTTCCAAAAAGAAGAAATTTCAACGGCCAAAACACACATGAAAAACTGCTCATTATCATTGGTCATCAGAGAGATGCAAATCAAAACAACAATGAGATATCATCTCACACCACAGAGACTGGCACATATCCAAAAGAGCAAGGAACAATAAGTGCTGGCATGGATGTGGAGAGAAGGGGAATCTCATCCATTGTTGGTGGGAATGTCAACTGGTACAGCCTTTTGGAAAGCAATATGGACATTCCTCCAAACACTAGTAATTGAACTCCCATTTGACCCAGTCATATCACTCCTGGGAATATACCCTGGGAGACCAAAAACACATAGTGGAAACACCATCTGCACTTCTATGTTCATAGCAGCACTATTCACATTAATCAAAATCTGGAAACAACAAGAGTGTGCAAAAAAGCAGGCAGGTGGATTAAGAAACTGGTACATCTACACAATGGAATACTATGCAGCTTTTAGGAAAAATAAAGCCATGAAATTCACCTATAAATGGATGGACATGGAGACAATCATGGTGAGGGAAATTAGCCAGAAGGGAAAGGACTGATATAGAATGAATGCATTTATTTGCAAGATATAAAAGAATAGCATGATACTAATATCCACCGTCAGGCAAAATATGGATCAGGAAGTCTTGTCACTGGGTGGAATCTACCACAAGTGTGCGGAGTCAGAGGTTCAGTAAGACAGGGAAGGGAACAGTGTGCTAATAATCATCAGAAATGATAATACCAGCCTAGATATGAGCATTGAATGTTAGGCAAAGGGATATACATGATAACCTCTAAATGTATGTATTGCAAGTCACAATGTAAGAGAAGGAAGAGAGAGATACAGAGAGAGAGAGAGAGAGAGAGAGAGAGAGAGAGAGAGAGAAGAAAAGGCAAAAGTGCCTTCCATAGAGGCAGTCTGGGGGGAGGGAGGGGGAATCAGGAGACATTGATGGTTGGAAATGGTAGGTACAGGTGGAGGGGTGAGCACTGAAACACTGTATGACTGAAACCCAAACATGAACATCTTTGTAATCGTGATATCTCACAGTGGTATAATAAAAACAATTTTTAAACACTTGCCTTCTTTACCTCAAAGCCCCTTTCACAAAGTTGCTAAAACTTCTAAAAGTACAAGTCCCTTGCCTTTCCTGTGCTCCCAGAATACAAGACAGCAATAATATTTTAATTTCCCCAAAGAAACTGATTTCCAAGGATGTAACTAGACTACTTCATATGCTTGTTACTTAAAATTTGCAGTAACAATAGGAAATCAACAAAATTCATAACGTTAAAGAACATTAAAAAACATTCCTTCTCAGAACGTTAAAAGAATATTCCTTATCCTAGTTTATCAATCCTGGAAACAGACGAAGTAGTTGATGTTGAAAATGTCTGTCAGATAATAAAAACTCTGTAAGCATTTATTTCTAACATCAGAAATTTTTCTTAATGATAAATCAACATGAAAAGAAATCCTTAATAAGCTCACAAATTCATAATTTGAGAAACAAGCATGGAAAGAAAAGGTCAGGCCATGGGTAATCAGAAAACAAGCATGGCTTTCTCCTGTCAACTTTCTTACCTTACTGCCCATGTAATTAAGGATAGTTGTAATTCAATTTCATCACATTTACTATTATTTCATGCTTACAACAAACCATTCTTTCTACCTCTCCTAAATGCATGCATATGATCTTATTCCCTTGTGCATCAAACAACAGAGTTTAATAATGAAATGTTGGAAACAACAAAAACTTACAAGGAAGTTAACTGACACATTCAATGATGTGCATAATCATCATTGTGCTGAATGCTAATTAGACTTGGTTAAGAATAGCCAGGAAAGTCTGTAATGAAAACTGTTCATGGACCATCTGATTGAATATTTTGGAAGTCAACTGCAAGGTAACCTGTTCACAAAACAAAGTGTACTTTCTGTAAGTTCCTGCACAGCACAATCACTGAGGGAGCGTCTGTAAATCTTGACACAAGGCCCTCACCTCAAACAATATAATCAGAAGCTCTAGCAGTTGTTGTGGACATCGGTATATTTTAATACTCCCAACAGGACTACACTGTGCATTTCATACACAGTAACAAAACTGTTAAAAAAGCCAATGATTAAAGACCCTGCGGTCTTTTATCTCTTATAGAATGGACTTTGCTAAGAGGAAAGGTGAAGGCAGGTAAGAAGGTGAGTGTGAGAGAGAGGCAGTAAGGAAGGCACCCTCATACCTTGATCATGTGTCTGGTACAACAACACTATACACCTAAAACATGAACACCAACAGGATTGTAAATCTCAGTATTTCAATTTTTGAAATAATTTATTTTTAAAACACAACTGAAAACCAAAAAAAAAAAATGGAAAGGAATTTAAACTTGTTTCCCTCTTTCTTCCTCAGCACTGGAAATAAGTGTCCATTGAAGAAGACACATAGAGCAAACAATTACCATTAAGCAATCAATAATAAGTGATAATAATTAATGCTTGCATTCACAAGACTTTGACATATCATGTTACTCTTTATATAATTAAGAACAGTGGCAAATATAAATGGATGGACATGGAGATTATGTTGAGCGAAATTAGCCAGAAGGAGAGAGACAGATACAGAATGACTGCATTTATCTGCATAACATAAATATATATGTACATATTATGATACCAATATCCAAGGTCAAGTGAAACATATATCAGGAGGTCTTGTCAAAGGTGGAAATTATCACAAACGTGTGGGAGTCAGAGGCTAGGTAAGACAGAAAATGGAACAGTGTGCTAACAATTGTCGAGGGTACTAATACCAACCTAGAACTGAGCATTAAATAGAGGCAAAAAGATACACATGACAACCCTTTAATGTATGTTCTATAATCCATAGTCTGGAGGGGAAGGAAAAGAGAAAGAGAGAGAAAGGGAAAAAAATAAAGAACCTGCCATGGCGGAGGGCTGGGGAGGGGGAGGGAACCGGGGACGTTGGTGGTGGGAGATGGGCACTGGTGGCGGGATGGATGCTGGAACACTGTATGACCAAAACCCAAATATGAACCTTTTAATTGTATATCTTTGTAATTGTAAAAATAAAAAATTAAAAAAGAAAAAAGAGAAAAGTGGAAAAAATGTATAAAATAATACATGAATAAAAGCTGCATTATCCAGCCCAAAAAAAAAAAAAGAGCAGTGGCAAAAAATGAGGGCAGTTATTGATCTCTTCTTCCTCTTCCCATCATCTTGCACAAAACTTAAAAAGAAACACAGTTAGACATTTGAAAACTTGAAATCAGGTTAGCGCCAGAGAAACATTTTTTAATTGTGGTGAGATACCACGACACAAAAATTATTCAATTTTAACCAGTATGCTTAAGTGTATAATTGAGTAGTAGTGTGTCTATTTTCATTGCTTTACAACTATTACCACAGTCTTGTCCAACACACGGTTAATCTTCCCAATCTGAGATTCTAGACCCACTAAACAATGCCTCCCATCTCTCCTTTTCCCACTATCCTAGCAACTTCAATTTCACTTCACATCATGATGAATTGGACCCATTTAGCAAATGATATGAGAAATAATGCTTTCTCTTTGAGCTTAATCAATCTAATTAAGCACCACCCTCGAGAACGTCATGTGACAATTAGAATTGGAATAAGGGAGTGAAGAGAGATGGTTTGCAACTACACCACCTCCTCTTCACTGATGACATAGTTCTAATAACTCCAAATATTAGCCAAGCGGCACAAATGCTGGCTGACTTTAACTGTGAATGTAGAAAGGTAGGTCTACAGCTGAATTTCAATAAAACAGTGTTCATGAAAAATGAACTAGTTCCAGATGCTCCATTCACTCTCAATGGAACAAACATCTCTGAATGCAGCAGTTATGTGTACCTAGGTCGAGAACTCAACATGACGAAAGACCTATCACCTGAGCACCAGTGCAGGAGGAAGAGAGCAGTGTGGAATGCCTTCAAGAGCATCAAAAAGAAATAGCTAAAAGGAAAAAAACCTCTGGCTCTGGGCACATCTCTTTGACTCCACCATTCTCCCTGCATTAACATATGCCTCAGAGACCTGGACCCTATGAAAGCAGGATGAGAATGCTATTCAGGTTTTCCAAAGAGGAATCGAAAGAGCTATGCTTGGAATATACATCTCAGTCAAGTGAAATAAGGAATTTAAAGTTCTGACCTCCATCAATGATCAAGAGTCAGGGACGCTGTCTCATTTGCCAAGGGGTCAAAAAATCAGATGGGCTGGACATGTAATGCAACTTGGAGACTGGCTACCGAAAAGGATCCCCACAGGACGCCAAAAGATCTCGTGGCCGCCCACCTACAAGATGGTCAGACTTCTTCATCAAGACCCTGAGTGAATGGTTTGTGGCTCTTCGTATTCCTGGAGCAAGCAGATGCCATTGGGTTATGCTGGCACATGACAGGGACAAATGAAAATGTTACTGGTGCCCACTCAAGCAAATCAACGAATAACAAGATGTCAAGTGATCATGTGATCAAGTGAATCAATCTAATGTCTTCCATTTTTGGTCATGGTGTTGAATGAAAATGAATTTTCTTTCTTCTGAAAGCAGAAAATAGGGACCAGAGTGATAGTACAGTGGGGAAGGTATTTTTCTTGCACGCAGCTGATGGATTAGATCCCCAGCATCCCATATGGTCCTCGAACCACCACCAGGAGTAATTCCTGAGTGCAGAGCCAAGGATAGCTCCTGAATATTACAGGTATGACCCAAAAAAGAAAAAAAAAAACTATCTTACTGAATATGCATGTGTGTTGGTTTGTCTGTGTGTGTGTGTTTGTGTGTGTGTGGTGTGTGAGTGCAGTTTGTTTATTGTTTATTGGTTCATCATCAATGGTCATTTGGGTTATTTCACTTTGGACATCAAGTTGCTAATAATATATGTGCATAAGACTCTAGAATTTTAAAAATGTAGCAGTATTCCTGCTCCCATATGGAGCAGGAACACATTAACCAGGAAACACATTAACCAGGAAATCTCCTAGCACAATAGTAAAAGGCTAAACATGGGCAGCAATCTAAGATAATGCCCTAGTATTTGCTATTGAAGAAATCCCTTTCCTGGAAGAGGGTCTAAAAACTGTGAGTTACTTTTTCCAAATTAATATGGCATTTGTGGTGTGAAGATCACACCATATGTGTTATCTAAGACTTCATCTTAGCTAACTGTAGAGATTCAGTAAGTAGCCATGAAGAAAGCAGCAGCAAGAAGGAATCTGTTAGAGAGCCTTAAGAGAGCTTCCTTCTAGACAGTGGCCCAGACGGAGGCTGAGGGGCAACCTCTGAAAAGTCAGCAAGAAATTTAAAACCTACAATGAACCTGACACCTTCCCTGTAGAATGTGAAACCCTAAGCTGGTCTAGATCCCTGACCCATGGAAACACTAAGCTTTCAAGGTAATAAATCTGTAGTTATTTACTATGTGGCCATAGAGTTCCTGCTCCAAGTTTCTCTTTCCTAGAAGTTCCAAGGGGTATTGTACACTAATAAAAATGGTACATTTTGTTTCCTATGCAGAATGAGGAGATTAGTGCCTTGGATCTTCCTTTCCTATTTCCCCAAGCTTGAGCTACGAATTCAAAGGACATCAGAACTGATGCTTGAAATCTACAACTTGGGGCCGGAGCGATAGGCCAGCGGTAGGGCGTTTGCCTTGCACGCAGCCGGCCATGCAGGCCGGGGTTCGATCCCCGGCATCCCATATGGTCCCCCCGAGCACCGCCAGGAGTGATTCCTGAGTGCAGAGTCAGGAGAAACCCTTGAGCACTGTCGGGTGTGACCAAAAAAAAAAAAAAAAAAAAAAAAGAAAGAAAGACAGAAATCTACAACTTAAATTTAACTTGGCATGACACTCTTGGAAGAACTAAATAAAACTGTGAATTCCTGATAACTTATATGTTAGTAAAAATTATTACGTATAAAACAGTCTGTCATTCCTGAGCATTGGCTTAAAGAAAAACAAACTGGCAAACAGCAATGAAAAATATAAATCTAACAAGTACTTCTAGGACAGGAAATAAGACTTTCAAATCAGATTTTTTAACTCAGTTATTTTTATCACTAACCAAAAAGAAGAACACAAGAAATTTATCTATCATTTTTGTGGTATTTCCAGGCAAATTTAAAAATGAAAAGCTTTATCCTTGACTTCAGATCTTTTCCCCATCTTGAAAAGGTTCCCCCCTTCTTGAATTTTTCTGTCAAGTCAGGTGTCAGGAGCTAACCAGCTCAGGGTTCCAGGAAGAAAAGGAAGGCGCCAGGAAACAGACCGCACTGCTAATTAGGGGACAAAGGTCCCCAGCAAGCTTGCCTCTTGTCTGATAGGCAAAGAGAGAAAGGCCCGGGGGCTCCTCAATTACCTGATTGCTATTACACCCTTTTCCTGGGAACCTAGCAAGGAAACAGACAGTGTCCAGAATGGCAGGGCAAGTTGTTAAGAAAAGAAACAGGTTGGGTAAGAGTGGTCTATTTCAGAGGACACCGAAATGACAATGAGGAGAGCTGGCGACTACTCACCAGGGCTCCTGAACAGCTTGAACAGGCACAGCTGAATTCACCTGCCGTAACTTATCCAGTGCCAGTGGATCCCCAAATTGCCAGAACACCTCATCAATTACCAAGGAAACAGGCAGGGGAAATGAATATATGTGTTGTGAGGTTTGCTCAGGAAAAATGGCAACCAGGATCAAATGGCGACAGGCTGATGTGACAGCAATGTTCCCAGATCAGAGATCACCTTGCCTCCAGCATGGAAGACAGGACTCATGACCCACCTGACCCCAGGAAGCATTCAGGCCGTGTTCTGTACTCTCCACACACCAACCCCTACAGATAAAAGGAGTCACACCAAGTTCACCAGTTCCACTAGTCCTGGTTCCCTTTTCCTGCCCAAGACAAATTAAAAATCCCATTCCTTCACTCTTCCTTGTTGACTCTTTCTGTTCTGGTTGAGGTCAGTAATCTATCAGATGTCTTTGTTTCTTTTGGTTAAACAGCAACTCCATCATTCCTTTGGTTAAAGTTGGTTACCCAAATATAGAGATTTCTAATGACCAAGTAGGAGTGATGACCCTGGACATGCTACTTATGCTCCTTGAGAGGCTCAAAGAACAGTGCTCAACTACAAGTCTGCTGTGCATCAGCTGTAGCACTGCCATAGCTACCCTATATGTGAGCTAACCCTATATCAGCCATAGCACTATCATAGTTACATTAGATAACCCTATATCAGTTATGGCACTGCCATAGCTACATGAGATAACCCCATATTGGTCCTATAGCACTGCCATAGCTACAATGATAACACTATATCATAGGACTGTCACATAATAGCTACATGATATAACCCTATATCAGTCATAGCATTATCATAGCTACATGAGATAACACTCTATCAGTTATAGCACTGCCAGAGCTACATGAAATAATCCCATATTGGTCATAGCACTGTTCTGACTATTGGGATTCCTGTATTGGACATAGCAATGTCATAGGTGCATGAGATAACCCTGTACCAGTCACAGCACTTCCATATCTATATGAGATAAGCCTATATCAGTAACAGCACTGCCACAGCTACATGAAGATAATTCTATATCGGTCCTAGCACAGTGTTTGCATCACTTGATCACTTGACATCCCTTTATTTGTCTATTTGCTCAAGTGGGGTGCCAGTAACATTTCCATTTGCCCCTGTCACGTGCCAGTGTAGCCCAATGGCATCTGCTTGCTCCAGGAATATGAAAAACCTCAAATCGTTAATTCAGGGTCTTGACGATGAAGTCTGACCATCTTGTAGGTGGGCGGTCATGTGATCTTTTGATGTCCTGTGAGATCCAGTCAGTAAAGGCTCTAGTTCAGTGGTCATCTCCAAGTTGCATTACATGTCCCACCCATCTGATTTTTGATGCCGAATGACCTAGCACCTGAGCTGTGCAGCAGGAAGAAAGCGGCATGGAATACCTACAAGAGCATCAAAGGAATAGCTAAAAGGACAAAGGACCTCCAGCTGTGGGCACATCTCTTTGACTCCACCATTCTCCCTGTATTAACATATGCCTCAGAGACCTGGGCCCTACGAAAGCAGGATGAGAATGCTATTTGGGTCTCCCAGAGAGGAATCGAAAGAGCTATGCTTGGAATATCACGCCTCACACAAGTGAGAGAAGGAATCCGGAGTTCCAACCTCTGTCGATGATCAAGAGACAGGAACGCTGTCTAGCTGTCTGTGTTTGTGTATAATCAAAATTTAAAATAGGTTCTACTGACCAAACAGTAAACTAAATAAAGAGAATGTGAGCAAATTAAGGAGAAACAAAATAAAATATTGATTTAAAAATGGGGGAAGTGAAGACAGACATACAGAAAATTAAAGAAAAGGATAAATATAGTATCAGTGAATGTGCTTATCTGAATACCCAATCATTGTTTGTTGTATTGATTGTGCAGAGGGGCATGGCTACACTTCTCAAGCTGGAAGAAGTAAATCTTGGACATCACAACTGCAAACCAAGTTTGGGGGTCAAATTCTGATGTCCTTTTGTGTAGTGTAAAAATAGCATACTTAACCTCTAAATGTATGTATTGCAAGCCACGATGTGTGAGAGAAGGAAGAGAGAGAGAAAGAGAGACAGAGACAGGGGAGAGAGAGGTGAGAGAGAGAGAGAGAGAGAAGAAAAGGTGCCTATCACAGAGGCAGGCTGGTGGAAGGGGATGGGGGAGAGAATCAGGGGACATTGGTGGTGGGAAATGGGCACTGGTGGAGGGATGGGTGCTGGAACACTGTATGACTGAAACCCAAACATGAACATCTTTGTAATTGTATATGTCATGGTGATATATGAAATAAATAAAATTTTAAAAAATAATAAAAAAAATTAAAATATCATATTGCATGAGAAGGTGGATATCTAGATATATCTACATTATCGAAGTCATTATTTTATTTCATAAATAAGAATAAAGGGTTCCCCCCCTTCTCACCAACAGCATAATTTTTTCACTGCAAACATAATACATCCAGCACTTGCTAAAAAGCACAATTTAAGGAAAAGCAAAAAACAGGTAGCTGTCATATAATATTTCAGGGAAAACGTTAAAAACACATTTCTGAGTAAACACATCACTTTGCAAAGTATCCCAACTAAAATGTGAAGTCCTCCCTCTAATTCCCATCTGGACAAAGGCGATGTAGAGCTGGCAAGATCGTGCAGGAGATGAGGCACTTGCCTTGCATGAAGCTAACCCAGATTCAAATCCTGGTACCACATATGGGCCCCAATCACTGCCAGAGACCACTGCTAAGCACAGAACTGGGAATAGTACCTGAGCCCCTTTGGGTAAGCCCAATAGCTCCCCCCTACCACCTCACCAAT
Organism: Cryptotis parvus; assembly: GCA_021461705.1. Classification (NCBI taxonomy): domain Eukaryota; kingdom Metazoa; phylum Chordata; class Mammalia; order Eulipotyphla; family Soricidae; genus Cryptotis; species Cryptotis parvus. The sequence goes on along the minus strand of JAJIBD010039349.1, from coordinate 16,294 downwards.
ATAAGGAATATATAGGAGTTGTTAAGACAGATCTTCAATACAATGTTTCTCATTTTAAATTCTAGTTCCAGTATCAAAAGCTAGGGCACCTGACATGGGGATATGGCTGCAGTGGTAGAATAGGTGACTAGTACATGAGAGGCCTGAATTTGATGTCTGGCATTTCAAGTCCCTAAGCACTACCAGATGAGCCCTGGGGTTCCTAGCTAACAAAAAACAGCATAGAAACAAAATCAGTTGTGTTGTGTCATCTTAGAGAAGGTGCTTTGTTCTATATGCCTCCATCATTTTCCTCATGTTAAAATAGGTCTGATAACAATAATATCTACTTATAGATTTGTTCTAAGCATCCAGTATTTAGGAAATAGAATGGTGCCTAGCACGTATAAGTGATAGTAAATGTTTATTATTATTCAACAGATGGCTCCAGGTCAATAACAAATCCATAGTTCTAACACGGTTTTAAATACTCTGCACTGCATTCGTAAGGAAGCAGAAATAATAAGTCTTCTTTGACCCTTGTAAAATGGGTGACTCACCAGAATTTTTCTACTTTTGCCTAGTTTGCTCTGTGCTTCCGAAAACTAGACTCAACCCCTGAAATCAGTAAATCTCTGCTTTTTTTCCTTTTTTACCAAAGAATAGTTTCACATGATGGCATATTCTCAGGGAAAGGCCATCGTATTCTGCCAGATGTCTCTGATTAATTTATCTGTCTTCCACCAGATATTCAGCATGAACTTGTAATTTTTCCCCTGCCAGTAAATAAAGTTTGTTAAACAATGTCTACAGAAACATAAAATTTAATTTCAGTGAAAATTCTGATCTCTGAATGCATGGCTGTCCTGGTGCTCAGGAGAAGGAAAACAGGAACAGAAATGCCGCCTTGGCACTTTCTTGCCACTCCCTCCCTGCCCTGTGCCACTTACATTTCCTTCGTAGCCTTGAGAATCATTGAACTCATTTGGAAACCCATTCCTGCCCTGGATATATATCAAAGTCTCTACCAACAGATGAAAGAATTCCATTTTTGTGCCCTTTTCACACAAGCCTACAATCTAAGGCTATTGGTCAGCTCTCTCTGGACGGGATTGGGCGTGTTCAGGGCGGTATGACTGGAGACTGTTCAACGCTCTCTGAAGAAGGCAGACAGCACCACTGTTCTTAACACCAATCAAGGGCATGTTACTAGAAAGCAAACTGTGCCCATAATGGCTTAACTTAGGTCTTTTGTCATTGTGGGAAATTCTAAGAACACTACATTTGTAGAGGGGAAGAATAGTTTTAAAGTCAAGAGTTTTTCCCTATGGGGGTAATGGTGGTATTTGGTCTATGACAGGCTGTTCTCAGGACTTACTCCAGTTCTCTGCTCTACGAAGATCACTTCTGGTAGTGCTTAGGGGACCATATGAGGTGCTGGAGATTGAGCCCAGGTCTGCCATGTGCTATCCCGACCTGTTGTACTATGGTTCTAGCATCAAGAGTTTTGGATGCTAATCTTAGCTCCTTCACTTCTGTCTACATAGTTACTGTCGTGCACCTGTTTCCTCACTTCTCCATAAAAAGAGCTAGTATGTAACAGCTCTACAGTTCTTCTAACTCTAAGTCATCTGATGTGTACCATATTTTATTTAAATCTGAATTCAGAGTACTTGATATACTATGTACTCTGACTCATCATGATTTATGAGCCTTCCATAAGGCTGAGTACCTGTAATAGAAACGGGCTACATGCCCACATAGCCAGATGCTTCTGAGGATCTAAAATGGTCAACGGGCATGAATCCAAGTCACTACAAAGGCTTTGGTATATGGGTGGTTCAATGCAGCTTAAGAGCAATTTCACATTGTGATCCAATTCAATCAGACAGTTTCTTGCTCATTTTCTGAGGTCTTGTACCAAGACCTAACACAGTGCTTATTTTCTCCCTTATTAGGTCATAATTTCCAGGTCAGGAGAGAGCAGTCATAATTTAAAAGCTAGAACTGAAATATCATGGATAGATATAGATAGATAGATAGATGGATAGATGGATAGATAGATAGATATATAGATAGATAGATAGATAGATAGATAGATAGATAGATAGATAGATAGATAGATAGACAGACAGACAGACAGACAGACAGACAGACAGACAGACAGACCCCATATTATATATACCTAAAACTGCCAGAGGTCTAGGTGATTCACCCATGGTTTTTTCCTCATTATAATTATTAATCAGTAACATATTTTTGACCAAAAAATGTTAGGGGCGGAGCAATAGCCCAGCGGTAGGACATTTGCCTTGCATGCAGCCGGCCTATGCCAGCCCGGGTTCGATCCCGGCATCCCATATGGTCCCCCGAGCACCGCCAGGAGTAATTCCTGAGTGCAGAGCCAGGGAGTAACCCCTGAGCATTGCTGGGTGTGACCCAAAAAGCAAAAAAAAAAAAAAATGTTATTCAATGGTTTTCTGATCCATGAGAAAATTTCATGAATGGATGAACATGGAGAAGATCATGTTGAATGATATTAGCCAGAAGGAGAGAGACAGATATAGAATGACTGCATTTATTTGCATGACATAAATATATATGTACATATTATGATACCAATATCCAAGGTCAAGTGAAACATGTATCAGGAGGTCTTGTCAAAGGGGAAAATTATCACAAATGTGTGGGAGTCAGAGGCTAGGTAAGAAAAAAAATGGAACAGTGTACTAACAATTGTCAAATGTACTAATACCAACCTAGAACTGAGCATTAAATACAGGCAAAAAGATGCACATGACAACCCTTTAATGTATGTTCTGTAATCCACAATCTGGAAGGGAAGGAAAAGAGAAAGAGATAGAGAGAAAGGGAAAGAAATAAAGAACCTGCCATGGAAGTGGGCTGGGGAGGGGGAGGGAACCGGGGACATTGGTGGTGGGAGATGGGCACTGGTGGAAGGATCGGTGCTGGAACACTGTATGACCAAAACCCAAATATGAACATCTCTGTAATTGTATATCTCACGGTTGTATAATAAAATACTTAAATAAATAAATAGATGAATAGATAAATAAATAAATAAATAAATGCAGTTGATACTAATTAGTAGGAACATATTTAGTCATGAATTTAGTCTGAAAATCTTATGGAAGTACAACAAATAAATTGTGATAATCTAAAACTTAATACATGAGGCATTTTTTGACTAATAATCTATTTTTTAATATAAGCAGGAAGACTTAGAAAGGTACCCAAACCAATGGTACTGCCTATCATGCTCACATTTTTAACATTCTAGCTTCTACAATATTTTTTTCTTTTTTAGGTCACACACTACAATGTCCAGGTGTTACTTGTGGCTCTGCACTCAGGAGTTACTCCTGGTGGTGCTCATGGAACCATATAAGACGCCGGGATCAAATCTGGGTTGGCCGTGTGTAAGGTAAGTGCCCTACCTGCTGTGCTATCTCTCTGAACCCTCTTGATTACTTGATCACTTGACATTCTGTTATTCATTGATTTGATGCCAGTAACATTTCCATTTGACCCTATCAAGTGCCAGTGTAGCCCAATGGCATTTGGTTGCTTCAGGAATACGAAGAGCCTCAAACCGTTTGTTCAGGGTCTTGAACTCTCTAGCTTCTAGAAATCATTTCTTCCAAACTTTGATAGATTGAAAAACTTGAATCATTTTAAAATGGAAATTGTAATATTGAGCACTTTCAAAAACTGGAAATGTTCTATCTCTAGATAACGACGTTAGCTATCTATGTTCAACCTGTTATTCTAGACCTAGAGAGAGGTTTTTTTTCAGGAAAAACTGAGGCTCAAAACCAATCAACCAAAAAAGTTTTTGCCCCAACCATACCACTGGTATTTCATAGTAGGATGCTTGCTTTGTAGGTGTTCAATCTCGGTTCAGCCCCCAACATCCCATATGGTTTCTTGAACACTGTCAGGAGTAATGCCTGAGCATCAGAGCTAAGAGTAAGCTCTAGCAATTCCGGATGTGACCCAAAAAACAAACAAAAATTTTAATCTTGGGGGCCTGAGCGATGGCATAGTGGACAGGGTGCTTCCCTTGCATGTAGCTGATCTACACGTCTCTAGCACCTCATATGTTCCTCCAAGACACCATGAGTGACCCATGAGTACAAAGCCAGGAATCATTCCTGGTGTGACCCAAGAATCAAAACAAAACAAAAAAAATAATTCAATCTTAAAAAGGTTTCCTAAGCTTGGCAACTCTTTATAACTAATCCATGCTGCTTTTCCCTTTCTTTCAAGTCTCAAATAAGGGTAATCTGCTCAGCTAGGTATCACTAATGAGCCTAATTCTATCTCCTCCATCTATCTCCTCCTGACCTCTTGTAATCACTCACTAATGCGTTTTTCCTTTTATTATTTAACCCAGTTAATGATCACATATTTCCTTGTTAAGACCCTGAAGGAACGGTTTGAGGCTCTTCATATTCCTGAATCAACCAGATGCCATTGGGCTACATTGGCACGTGATAGGGTCCAATGGAAATGTTACTGGCGCCCGCCGAGCAAATCGATGAATAACGGGATTCAAGTGATCAAGTGATCAAGTGAATGATCACATATATTCAATTGTCTCTGCGTATACTATTGACTCCCGTGGAAAAACCTCTATGTCTGTTCACTGATTATACTAAGAATCTAGCACAGTGAGTGGCAGAAGGAACTACTCAACAGAAATGCAGAATAAATGAATGGATGAGTAAACTCCATCTCATTATTTTTTCATGACCCTGGCAGACTAAGTGCTCAGGAGTGGTGTTTGCTGTACACGCATTCATAATTCATTGCAATGTGTAGAGAAAATGAGAAGGCTAAGATTTCTTTCAATGATCTCTCACTCTACTAGGATTGTCAAGATAATGGAAATGAGTTTTCATCTACTTGGCTCCTCAGGAATATATATATATATATATATATATATATATATATAAAGACATATCAGCATCCCAGTACAGTGCCATTCAAGCTTTTAAAGAAAAGTTCTGGTCAAGTAGATATTCTATTGCAAACCAAAACCATATTAAAAGACTCTTCCTGCCCAATTTGGAAGAGTGAATATAATCTTTTCCACTAGGGAAGCTTTGTAAATAGCACTTCGGTATTTGCTGAAAATACGCCCATCTAAATTCAAAGAATGTGGGAACTTCTTACCTGGAGTCCTTTCTGACTCTTGCTTTCAAAGGAAAATTCAGGGGGTTTGTTGAGGTCATAAGTACGGGTTGTTGGCTCGGCAGACACCCCAGCCTTTGCACCCCTTCTGCTGTGCAGAGACACCAAACCTGAGGCCTTGGTGGACCTCCAAAGACACCCTCTCTGGAGAGGCCTGCTGCGGGCTTCCGCCCTGAAGGTGGACCACATCTTGCAGCTTGTTCAGCTGAATGCACTTGCTCTGCAGCTCCTCTGTGAGCTCAGCGATGGCCACAGCCTGCTTGGCCAGCTGCTCGCGCCAGCTCCTTCCAGGTGGTACTCCCGCTCCTGAATCTCGGCCTCCTTCTTCCCTCAGCTCTTTCTCCAGCTCTATCACCTTGCTCCGCAGAGCATCACTGCTGAGATTCCGGTGGCCATCTGGATGCTTGGAATGTTTGGGCTTCACTGAACCATTTCCCATTTTGTGTGTGGTTCTGCAAGAGGACATAGAATCGTCACTCACTCCTCTCACGGCAGGGCAAAGAAAAGACACAAGTGAGCAGTCACAGAAGTACAGGTTTGGAAATGCCACAACTCTCAGCGCTCCCAATGTGGCTGCCCTGGAGAAAGTCTCCTCTGAGTTGAAAATAACACATCTGCATTCCTCAGGAGTGACACACAGTGCTGCTGTCCTTATTAGCACTTTCTCCTAGAGGACTGATCTGTTTAGGTTTGTGTTTCTCTTAATGCTTGCTCTTAACACCTTTCAGGCTTCAGTTACAGGAGGTAGAACAAGTAAGGGAATTAAACTACACCTTTTATTTAACATTAAAAAACATTTATTTAACAGTGATGTCCTAGGGTGTAAATCGCCATCATCTCCTTTGTTAGGGATATCCTGTGTTGATCCTAAAATAATTCTCAATCCATTGAGTCTGGAGTTAACAGCAAGCAGATCCAGGATTATGTGGCATAATTTTAGTGCCTCAAAAAAAGTGATGATCCAAAAAACTTTGTTTAGGAGTCAGAACTGTGTTTAAGAGGTAGAGGACATGTTTTGCCTATGCAAGGCCTTGGATATGATCTCCAACAAGCATGACATAACAAGCACACACATCCTGTCACCATAAGATCAAGCACCTGAGTCAAGTGTGGTCAATAACAAAACAAAAGGCGGAAAAAAATTCAGTTTAATAGTTACACATTTTATTTTTATTATAAATATAAAGAACTGGCACAATATAACAATTGTTGATAGTACTAATACCAACCTAGAACTGAGCATTAAATACAAGCAAAAAGATACACATGACAACCCTTTAATATATGTTCTGTAATCCTCAATCTGGAAGGGAGGGAAAAGAGAAAGAGATAGAGAGAAAGGGAAAGAAATAAAGAACCTGCCATGGAGGTGGGTTTGGGAGGGGGAGGGAACCGGGAACATTGGTGGTGGGAGATGGGCACTGGTGGAGGGATGGGTGCTGGAACACTGTATGACCGAAACCCAAGTGTGAACATCTTTGTAACTGTATATCTCACGGTGGTATAATAAAACACTTAAAAATAATAAGAAAAGAACTGGCACAATAAAGTTGTGATTTCATTTATACCACTTAAGAAAAAAAATTAAGTTCTTAATGGTCCCTGAACATTCCATGAAAACAGAAAATAGAATAGCAGCAATCATAGGTACATATAAAAGTTTAAAAGAAAAAAGTTTGAAAGGGTGAAGTTTAGATAATATTGCTCTGATTAAAGGACAAAGTCAAGTCTTTTTAGACCAGAATTTAAACATTCCAGTTTTGTATGTAAAATTTTAGTCACAATACTAGAAGCATTATGCCAATTGTAAACTAAATCTGAATTACATCTTGTCAATATCATATGAGAGGAATCACACTTTGAAATGGTATGACCTATGCATTCTTGCCCCTTCCTCCCTCTAAATTTTGAACTCAAAGAGAAATAAAGTGCGGATACCGAGATGGACTTTGCCAGCTCTACTGCAATAATTCCAACCACTGCAACAACAAAGGCTTCTTCACCTACAAAGGTAAAATGTAGAGCAACCTCTAAGTTTCAAACAGATGCAGCCCAATAACCAAGGCAGTTACCAACCATTGATTGGTACATACAGAAACTAAAGTATTTATATAAGCAATCTAGTTTTAAAACTCAGATATTCCTCATGAATTGAGATTCAAAGTCACTTTAAAACATTATCCTCCAGAGAATGACCTCACTGTGTTGCAGAAATAAGTTAGGCAGAACCTTTAAACTTCTGTTGACTTGGAAGCACTTAGGATACTAGTATATTAAGATATATAAAAAAGGATGAGGAGACTGGAATTCATGGAAGTGGTCTTGGACACTTTTCTATCTCAAAATAAGCAATTAAGAAAATAACAGATTGGATCTGAAGAATGAAAATAAATGTGATCTTGAAGGGGCTGTTGAGATAGTGCTGCAGATAGGATGTTTGCCTTGCACTAGCTGACACAAATTTGATCTCTGACATCCCATATAGTCCCTTGAGTATTATCAGAGTAATTCCTGAGTGCAAAGTCAAGAGGATCCCCTAAGCATTGCCAGGTGTGACACACCCCAAAAAATTATCTCAAAGGCATTTCAATTCATATATATATATATATATATATATATATATATATATATGTATATGTATTTGATTTGTTCCAGTGTGCAGTCCTTTAAATAGGCTTTGCTGGTTCAGAAACAAACAACCCTAATACAGGAAAGCCAGAAGGAAAAAGAGCACAAGAAGGAAAAGGAACAGCCTTATGAAACACAAAGCAAGCATGACAAGTGATATGTCAGAAATAGAAAGACAAAGATGGTATTTTCTCTTATTTCTCCGTCATTTTCTCTTTTCATTTTATTTTGTTTCAGAAGGAAACAAAGGAAAGAGGCAACACCCAATGGGAAAAAATCCTCTGGTCACAGAATCAATATTCCTGAGGGGCTGGAGGAGAGAGTGAGGTGGCAACACCCAGGGACAGTGGCGGAGGGACACTAGCTCTTCTCTGATAAGTGCAGGGTGGCAACAGTGAATCCCTGATAAGACATAAACATGTATTCTCCTGTAAGCCAAAATGATGCCTTAATAAAAAATAAACTGAAAATTAATAATAAAATATTAACGTAAGCAGAAAATATTTAACGCTACCACGAAATTAGAAAGTCTTTATTCACCAGAACCATTGCTTGCTAAAAAAGCTAACACTCACGCATTCTATCAAGGCTACTACTACATGAATTTAGCCAGATTTGATACATTAAAGAACAAGTTCTTTCATTCTCAATTTATATTCTCAATATGAAAGACTCCTTTCCTCTACGCATGGAATCGAAAGCACTCTTTTTACTGATCCACTAATTGTACAAACCTGAAGCACAGTTAAGATAGAGGATGTTGAATTCTCCCAATGTGCAAACTATTCTCTGGTCTTAATGCAGTGTTGGAGCTGTATAAATCTTTCAAGCTATTTAGAATTCAAAAGAGTGAAACAAGAGTAACTAAGACATCTTTCAATTCACTAATTTCAGATATGCGAGTGAGTTTCTAAATTGCTCAAACCAAGCCTTATTTCGCAGTTTGTCCATGACAATTTTGTGCCTCAAGCCAAGGCTTCACATGTCTAACTTCGTAAAAAGCAATTAGAGTCACTCAGTTTCCTAGAGCAGTCACCTAGAGGAGCCTTTGCTCAAATACGTATGGTCATTCAAAGAGCCATTGAACCACTCTTGCTGCCCATCAATCTAGCCAGAACTACAGCTTATTAATATCATCTTATAATTGGTGGGCAGAACATAATGCGATTAGAAATGAGATTGGAGACAAACAGGATTTGACATGAGCAATGGAATCAGGCTAGCCAGGGAAAGAAAACAATCTACCCTTCCCCCAGCTGTGTATCTTCCTATAAATTCATGACTAGAACCTATCTATCTAGCAAATGGATGTAATTATGTCCATAGCATAGAATTATTATTCAGATTAAGCTAGTAAAAGTGACCCGGCAATGTCTGGCATGAAGCAGGAATCAAGTAAATGATAAAATATAGGATCAGATGAAAATACGGATGCAAAGTTATGCTGTATCTCTCTCGAGCTACCTCCCTGGCTCTGGGTCATATCTCCCACTATAAAAACAAAGAAGGCATTCTGAAACGAACAAAAATAGCATCAGGAATGACACATCCCAGGATCCCAGGTTGTAAAGATTCCTTAAGATTTCTCAGCCCTACATGTAACCCCTTTGATATTCACATACTATAGTGAAATCCTTAAACCCAAAGTCTCATCTGATTATTGCCAAAAGCAGAAAAAACATCAGGTCCACTGTGAAGGTGGTCATCGCAGTCAGTAACAGGAGAGGATGGATTAAGCAGTGGCATGTGGCAGGGAAATGTCAGGAAAGGAAAGCTGTATAATATAAATTACCATTCATGTATCACTATGTATAAAACATCACATGCAAGACACATGAAATAAGCCTCAAGGAAAGCAAATCAGACTGTAAATGCTCTTGCAGTCAGATTAACCTGGCAGACAATAAGGTAGGAACTAAGTAAGCCTTGTTGTCTGTTTTCTCCCAAGTTCAAAAAGTAGCTTGAGGGGCCAGAGTGATAGCCTAGCAGGTAGAGCGTTGCCTTGCATGCAGCCAGTCCATGCTGGCCTGGATTTGATCCCCGGCATCCCATATGGTCCCCAAGCACCACCAGGAGTAGTTCCTGAGTGCAGAGCCAGGAGTACCCCTGAGCATCGCGGGTGTGACCCAAAAAAAAAAAAAAAAGTAGCTTGAAACCAAAGTCTTTGCTCAGACCTTGATATCCATTCTTCTCTGAGCCCATGTGGAGCCTGGATATAAATACATACACAGACATACACACACACATTTATATGTATAGCTCCATATATAGCATTAATAATGGGAAATAACATTATGTCGGCTCACTTATAAAGCAAGAAATTCTACCCAAGCACATTTACTTAGTAATATATGACTTTGGGTATAAATTGAGCTTGAATAGCAATATAGAAGAGCTATTTTATGTCAATATAGGACAGACAGGTGAAATAATGTTTCTTATTATTTTACCTTTTGAGTAAAATAATTTGAGTATTAGAGTATTAATATTTTAAGTGAGTTTAAGTATTAAATTAGATAAATTATAAGAATTTCATCACAGTACCCAGACAGTATATTTAATACACGTGAAACAATAAAATTAATTTCTTAACATTATTTTACTATAACTCATTTTATAGCTTCATTTTAGTAGAAAATATACAAAAATAAAATGTATGCACTAAATACAATATTATAGAACAAAGAGAATGCTGATACTGACAAACCTACAAAATTAAAATAATCTAAACTGCAAATTTGATGAAAGAATAGACAAATAGATCAATCGTACAGAACAGAAAACTCAGACAGTCAATTTATTGTTGGCGAAGGAACAAAATGAAATTCTATGGGAAATGGATAATCTTTGTATTGCTTTGCTTGGTTTTGGGACCATAAATGGTTGTGCTCATGTGCTATGCCCAGATTGGTGCTTTGGAGACACCAGGTAACAGGGGATAGAACCCAGATCTTCCATATACAAAGCAAACCACTTGGCCTTTGCAGTACCTTCCTGATCCAGGACAGTATTTTCAAGAAATTGAACTGGAAATGCAAAGAACATCCATATGCAAAAAAAGATCTGAACAAAGACATTAACTATTTCACAAAAATTAGCACCAAGTGAATCAAAGGTCTAAGTGCATAGCATAAAATGCTACAAATAAGAATAGCCAGATTTAAGAAGCTAGTAGGAGTAAGTATAAGTAATCTTAGTGATATAAAATAAAAAAATGGTACAGTGATGATTTGTGGGCAAAACATTAAACTACAGTATATAAGAGGATAAACTTGGTTAGACTTCATTAGGTAAATTTTAGCATTTCTCTTTTAAAAACATCGAAAAGACACTGTGAGGAAGAGTAAAAAGGCAAAAACAATAGTCCATAAGCAGGGGAAAGAAATTTAAAAACATCTAATTGTATGCCAAAGGGAACATTTAACAATAAACACTAATTAAAAAGTGTCCAGTTTTAAAGACAGACAAAACATATGAAACAGATACCTCACCAAGAAATACACATTATAAATTATTATACTAAAAAGGTATTCATCATCATCCAATAGAGAACCTCCAATTAAAATAAGCAACAGGACTACTACGTACCCCTATTAGAATGGTCAAAATCACAAACACTTTCCACACAAAATACTGAAGAGGATGTGAAGCAAAAACAATTATCAATCCCTTGATATTGGAGGCATTCAAAAAAATACAGTCATTTGAAAAGACAGTTTGTTCATTTATTACAAAAGTTCCAAACAATGACAAATCCACACCAATGACATTCTTTTGTTTGTTTGGTCCAGTTGTTAAGTTTGTGGGTGAACACTCAGTTGTGTTCAGGGTTTGGCTCTGCACTCAAGAGATCACTCTTGGTGGGGTCGAGTGCAGTAATCTGAACAAATAACATAGGTTGCTAAAGGCATTGAACCCTGGTTACATGCCAGGAAAATGCACTATCTTATGTACTATCACTCGGGTCCCAATTCTTTAGTTTGATCCAACTGAGTAGAAAAAATACATCCTACTCCAGTAGCTGTACATGAAAATATTGTATAACAAATTTAATCATACTTGTGGCTCCCCATTTTGGAATCAATCAAGATATTCTTTGAATGAATAGACTGGTAAGAAACTCAAGTGGTACAATCCATATAATGGTGTACTATTCATTGATGCAGTGGTAACAACCATCAAATCATGAAAGAACATGGAAGAACTTTAAATTATGAACTGCTTTCGCACTGTTGTTAAAACGAAAAGAGTCAATCTGAGGGAACCACACAATGGCCAAAAAGATTCCAACTGTGTGAAAGCCTCTCGAAAAGGCGAACTTTGAGACAACCAAAGAAGTCGGTGACAGCCTCACTCTAGAAGAGTCAGGGAGAATAGAAAAGGGTGAAGAGAGCTTAAAAATTTCAGGGCAAAAATTATTTTTTTGTGATACTTTAATCGGTGGATATGTTTTTTCTATTTTGCCCGAAAAACTCACTAACTTTATAATACAAGAAATTACTCTTATGTTAAACTGTGTGCTTTAGTAATTGCCACATCAACATTAGTTGATTAATTAATAAAATATACTCATCAGAGAAGTTATGAGACAAGGGAAAGGAGGTGGAGGTGCAAGTAAAGGAGACTCTAAATATATTTTGACTTGAAATTTTCTATAAATCAAAGCCCCCTTCAAAACTTAGTAAGTCAGGGGGCCAGAAGCTATAGTCCACTGGTAGGGCTTTGCCTTGCACACAAAGCCAGCCTTTACTTCGGGGCGGGTTCAAATCCCTTGCATCCCATATGGTCCCTGAGCACCGCCAGGAGTAATTCCTGAAGGTGCAGAGCCAGGATAGCCCCTCCTGAGCAACACCGGGTATGACCCAAAAAGCAAAAAAAAAAAAAAAATGCAGTTTTTAATTTCCTAAAGGGAGAACATGTACTAAGAAGTGAATGTAAGAAAACTGTATAGTATATTCCAGGAAAAGGCAAAAAGCATAATGGATGATATAAGATGAAGTGGAAGTACTACGAGAAAGGGTACTAAAAACACTATCTAGATTGCAACTTAGGGAAAACCTTTCTACATATTGGACAGTCATATTTGTCTTTACAGAAAGATAATTTTCTTGGCGTCCGCATGGAATTGTATTTATTCCTCTCGTATCCAAATAACAACGGAAGAGAGAACTGGAGCTATGGCCAGGCAGCACTCCCAATCCTTCTCTAATGTCTTCAATTTCTTGTGCTCAGGAAAAACGGGACCGCCTCCAAGGTGGTGAGAAAGAAAAAGGACACAGTTGAAGATTTGGTAAACCTCTGCCCTTAGGTAGCGCTGCACAATTTCATTCACTTCAATAACATCATTACAAGTAGAAAAATAATTTTTAATGATGTAGTTTAGCCTGAAATCAGGATGGGGAAATTAGACAAGACTTTCTCCAGTTTTCTAAACATTCCGGGGTGCATTTGGGGTTACTTTGTCTCTCTAATGTTCTTTTTGAGACTAATTAACCATCACTTGGATATTTAAATCTCTGTTTCCTCCTCCCTGCAGTGAACCACACAAGGTGAGCTGTCCTTGTGAGAAACAGGCTCAATTCCATCTCAAAGCCACGAATTAAAAAAGCATCTGTTCAGCTGACCTTGCGACAGCTTGACCTAGGCTTGGTATTGAATCCACTTGCTTGTTTCCTCTGTCCACAGCCTCCTCAATTTGGGGAAAAGTGATTTTCTCTTTTGTCGGACAATCATATGAGCTTCCTATTGTTCTAGGTCCAGCTACTCAGAGTTGACCAACTTCGCTTCTTGAAAGGACCCCAACAACCAGCAAAATGTTTCTGGTGCAATTTTTAGATATGCCAAATGGCCCACATCACGCCAAGTGATTTTTAGGGATGCTAAAATTTCAGATGAATAGGTAAGCACACAAAAAAGCAGTTCTATTGGTGTAGGCCAGCAAATGGCCGTTCGTGATGGAATTTGAGTGTGATGTGAACCGGAAAAGAGAGTTAGAAATTTCCATTATGACAATTAAGTGACAGGTGACTTCCATTTCACCAAAAATAAAATATTATTGGCGACGTACGAGAAACAAAACAAGTCAACATTTTGGAAATGTTTAGTTTAAGGGGGCCTGTAGAAGCATGGGGCAGAGACGACTCAACAGAAAGAGAGAGATCTAGAAAACCAAGTGGCAGGGAAGGTAAAAATATTAGCAATCACCTTGGTTCCAAATCCAGAATAAAAGCTATAAAAGAGACAAAGGAGCCAGGGAGACTAGCCAGGAAGAGACAATTCATGATTATTGAGTTTATGTGAATTTTCAAAGGAAACTATAGATAAGGTGAAAGAACCGGTTGCCTTGGTTAACTTGAGATGTTAACAGCAAAGTTAACAGCAAAGATGAGAAGGAAAGGGGCGGGGCAAACCCTGCAAAAGAGGAAAATCTCTCTGTATGTGATAAAAGCAGGCGGACACAGGGAGTCAAAAATGACCTCAATGTTTTGGAAGGTGTTAGAGAAAGAGTTACTCTTCCATTATGTCATTCAGTCATTCATTAGTCCCCCTGTTTCATTCAAAATAGAATGCCATCTGTTGTGTCAGGCGCTATTTGACACCAGAGCCAAAGTGACAGAGATCTACCGTTTCATTATCCCCTTAATGAGTGCGGTGGGCATGGAGAGCTAAGATGCTTTATAAAGTCATCAAGATGGACATGTCAGGAAACAGCAAAAAGCAAAAAGAAGGCTGTGTTAAAGAGAGCTTTAGAGGGAAATAACTGAGGCTTTGAGGATTTGTGCAGAGGTAAGACGCCTTGGTCTTGGTGCAGCCAACAGCCTGAGAGATCCCGGGGAGGTAAGTTAGGTCCCTCAGCATCACTGGATAGGCTAAAAACTCAAACCCAGAAATAAAGTAAAAGCAGGAGATGAATCACTAAGGAAGAAGTTAAAGAAAGCAATGCCGTATTATATAAGCACGCCAGCTTAATGTATCTGGGTTACTGGCTTTGCTAGGAAAGAGGAGGGAGAATCAAACAAAATTAAAAAGTTAGAAGTTTCAAAGAAGCCAGGCGAAGATGAGTTTATTAAAGAGGCGGGCAGGCTGCGGTCCCATTTCACAGGCACATCACATCAGGAGGTCAGGAGGGAAACACTTCGAAGGAGGCTAGCTAGGCAGATGAGGTATTGGAACCCGGTGTCAAAGGGAAACGTGAAGAAATTACTGGGGTGGAGAATAAGAACTCCATAAAAGTAGATCTGGTCCAGTCACTCGGGGTTTTGCCATTTTCTTTCATTTTCAATTTTTTTTATTTCCATTACATCACCATGAGATAGACCATTACAAAGCTGTTGTTGCATTTATTGGGTTTCGGCCATACAGTGTTCCAGCACTACCCCTTCACCAGCGCATTACTTCCCCACTCACCAATATCTTCAGTTTCCTCCCGCCACCTACAGTTTCCTATGCTCTATGACAGACACTTTCCTCTCTCTCCTCCCTCCTCTCTCTCTCTCTCTCTCTCTCTTTCTCTTCTCTCTCTCTCTCCTCTCTCTCTCTCTCCCTACTTTTTGCATACATGTGGTTTTCAATACATATATATTGAGTGTCATCATGAGCGCATCCCTTTACCTACTTCTTTACCACTGCCACTCCTGGGTTTTATAATTAGTGAAAATCTGAGAACATCTGTAAATCCTTCAGAACAATCAAGCAAGCGAAGACAGAGAAAATTAGAGACTCAGGGAGAAAGTGGGGCTCATTGATGGAAAAAGAGTTCAGAGCAAGCAAGATACAAGTGAATCAGCAGCCTCTTGAAGGACCCTCCCCGGGGACCAGGCCTCCTGTGTGAAAGTAGACTCACCACACAAGCGATTCACCATTTCCCAAACAGAAAGATCCCCTGCGCAAAACCATTCATCCTCAGCTTCAGTTCCCTTTAACACTTCTCTTTAACCCCCATCTATCAGATCTCCAGGTAGCAAGGTGGCATCTCTCTCACTCTGGAAACAATCGGTCTCACAAATATTAGCCCCCAGTCTCCTGTCAAAGCAAACATGGGTACCAGGACAGCTACTTTATCGGGGACAATCACTCTCTCCAGGAGGTTGTAAATGGAAACTTCAGAACAAAGGTAAACATCAGTTGATCACTATGTTGGGCAGGCACAGAGGGCAGCAGGTGCCTGCGGCTCTCGCCGCTAGAAAGACAAAGGCCCGCGAGATCTTCGAACAGGATGGAGCCAGAAACCAAGCGTTTGTAAAGGGTGCCGCCAGCGGCACCCTAAATAATAACCCAGCCCGTGTTGTTTTCTTTCTGATTCTCTCGTCTCAGCTCTGAGTGTTATGGGCTACGGCTGTGCATTTATTTACACCCCAGCGCTTTCCTCAAACTTTAACCCCAGCCTCTCCCACCCAACCACCACCCCACCCGCAACCTCCTCCAAAGGGACTTGATGCCTTTTGTTTGCTTGCCTGTTTCTGGAAAGGTG
>JAJIBD010039348.1:0-89394 GCA_021461705.1 Cryptotis parvus | reverse complement strand
AGGCATGTTTCCTTGGCTCAGTACTGGCAACAGTTGACATGGAAGGGGACAGGAAGGTCAAGGCTCGCGTGGGCTCTTCAGGATTTGCCCTTGAACTCCAAATTCTTCTTTTGCGAATGGAGCACCTGAGAGAAATGACAATGGTACAATTCAAGAGTCTGCCACAAGGCTCAGAGATGAGTCGGTTGGAGAAAGCGCCATGAGGATTGGTAAGAATCAGTGACGGGAGAGGAGAAGAAGAGAAGCACCTTTAGGCAGAGGAGGTTTGTGTGAGGCACTGACATGTGTTTAAGAATCACACACAGCTCTCAGAGGTAAGGAGTATCCCAGAACACAAGCCCAAAATGTTAAATAACTAGATCACCTTTACAAAACTTGTTTTTGGCGGAGCCAGTGACTCTCATTTCAGAGTATAAAATTTGGCCTTTCGTCGAGCTGAGGATGGCATGTTTCACTCTCCTCTCCGAGTCATCCCTGGCTGCTGCTGGTGTGAGCACAGTCCTCAAAGCAGCAATGCCTACCTGGTACTTACCTGTGTTCTGCGGGAAAGCCGCTGTCTCTGCTTTATCGTGCTAATGTTCTTGTGAACCCGTGAAGAGGAGATGCCCATGTTTGGCCCCACTCAGGGAGGAAACAGCCTGGAAGAGTAATCAGAGTTTTTGCACACAGCTCTGCTCTCTCGTGGACCTGCACCAAGGGGGCAAAGCTGGGACAAAGAAGTAGAGCACTCCTCTGATGGACTCAGACTGTCGGCCCCCTGCTAGGTTATATGGTGTTCGGAATCCATCTAGTCTGAAACACACTCATAGGGCGTAGTAGTAGTTGTCCTTGTACACAGACCTATCAGGACACTCATCATTTCATTTATTGATTTATTTAATTACTTGGATGAGAATGATATTCGGGCCTCCCCAAAGAGGAATCGAAAAGAGCTATGCTTGGAATATCATGCCTCACTCGAAGTGAAAGAAGAATCTGGAGCTCCACCTCTGTCCGCTGTTCCAGAGTCAGGGAAGCTGTCTCCTTTGCCAAGGCATCGAAAATCAGATGGGCTGGACCTGTAATGTGATTTGGAGATGACCGCTGGATCTAGAGGCTGTTTCCCACTGGATCCCTAGGGATGTCAAAAGATCACGTGGCTGCCCACCTACAAGATGGTCAGACTTCTTAGTCAAAGACCTAGAAGGAACGGTTTTGAGGCTCTTAATATTCCTGAAGCAATCAGATCCATTGGGCTACACTGGAACATGATAAAGTCAAAATGGAAATGTTACTGGTGCCTGCTCGAGCAAATCGATGAATAATGGGATGTCAGGTGATCAAGTGATCACTTGTCTTCTCGTTGTTCATCCATTTGCTCGAGCGGTACCATTAACCTCCATACATCCTGTCACATGCTAGTGTGGCCAAGGACATCTGCTCACTCCAGGGACATAAAAGAGACCTCAAACCATTCCATCAGGTCATGGAAATGAGTTCTATAGTTGTTACTGGTATTTGGCATATCAAATATGACACGGTTAGCTTGCCAGGCTCTGCCATGTGGGTGGGATATTCTTGTAGTCACCTCTGTCTCGTGCATTTATTGATGAATCACACGGCCGCTTTGGGCCAATGAGCCAGGCTTGTGATAAGCTCTTCTCCTGGATGGAGCTCTGACGGTGGGAAGTCCATATATGGAAAATGGTAGTCCTCATGGTGTGGGGGGGTTCGGTGGCTCACATGGTGTGTGGGTTCCTCTGACTTCTTGTGAAGCTCTGCTGGGGTGGCTGCCAGGGCTAGAAACTGCCATCCCTCCCAGATGCCTCGTGATCAGCTGGGCACAGAGAGGCAAGTAGCAATGTGTGGAGTCTCTGATCGGCATACCTGGGCTGGCCTTGAAAGAGACTGCTTGCAGGGTGGGTCAGTGATGAGCCGGGCTGTGATCAGCTCTTCTGCTGGGTAGAGCTCTGCCGGAGAAGGGAATCGGATGTGGGAAAATGGCGGCCCCTCATGGTGTGGGGGTTATTCTGGCTTCTCAAGAAGCCAGAGGAACTAATTAATTAATTAACTAATTAATTAATTTAATTAAATAAATAAATTTTGCTTAATTAATTAAATAAATTTAATTAATATTTACTTATTGTTATTGAATAACTGTGAGATACATAGTTACAAAGCTGTTCCTGCTTGGGTTTCAGTCATATAGTGTTCCAGCACCCTTGCTTGCTGCACCAGTGCACATTTCCCAATACCAATGTCTCCAGCTTCCTTCCCCCAACCTGCTTCTATGGCAGGTACTTTTCTTTTGTCTGTCTGTCTGCTCCTCTCTTTCTCTCTCTCTCTCTCTCTCTCTCTCTCTCTCTCTCTCTTCACTCTCACTCTCACTCTCTCACTCTCTCTCTGTCCCATTCCATTCATGTTTTCCAAAGGGAAACAATGGCTGATCCCTAGTTGGTGAGCCCCAAGAATACCCCGAAAATACAAGCTGCAGCTTCAGAAAGTTTCAGCCCCTCTAGGCAACAGTCTGCAGCCACATGTGAACAGACCAGTCACATGTCAATATTCTCCTTGAATGTTCTCATCCATCCCCATTACCATTCACTCTGAATTTTCCCAGGATTCTGTGCTCAACCCCTCCCTCCTTCTCTTTCTTCCTATTTCCTTCTATCCAGCCCTCTCTCATCCCCTTGACTTTCTTATCTCTCCTTCCCTCAATACATCTCAATGGGTATATGCCCTTTCTTTTCCTTTTTCAATTTTTATCAAGGTTCTCTGATTTGCAATACTGTTATAAGTGTTTTTCCATGCACATCATTGTAAAACCACACCCATCACCAGTGAATCTCCCTTCCCCTAGGACCGCATAATACTTTTTCTCTGTAAAACACACCCTTAGACACCACCAGCTCAGTTGTGTGGAGCTGTTCTCCTGTTTTGTTGGAGCAGTTGTCCTTGCTTCAGAACATTGGTATTATGCTCACTCACTTTCTGTGGTATTTATCACTTTCTACTTTGTGTTTCTTTTTTTTTCTTTTTCTTTTTGGCTTTTTTGGGTCATACCCGGCAATGTTCAGGGGCTACTCCTGGCTCTGCTCTCAGGAATTACTCCTGGCTGTGCTCGGGACCATATGGGATGCTGGGGATCGAACCCATGCTGGCACAGGCCGGTCGCATGCAAGGCAAATGCCCTACCCGCTGGGCTATTGCTCTGGCCCCCTACTTTGTGTTTCTTATCTCCTCCACTTGACTGTGAATTCCTGGGTATCCTGATTCATTTTCTTGTACAAGACTTGTTGTAGTTCCAATTTTAAGCATAGACAAGCATTATGATGCATAAGCCAGGGGGAATTTTTTGTTTCTTGAATTCAATGGAATTGGAAATGTGTTCGTGATTTTACTTCTGGAATAAAGACAATTGTTTGGAATATAACACTTCATTTTGAAATTAACAATTTACCTAAGCAATAGTCAGTAATGACAAATGTTTCGATAAAGAAAAATCATAGAAATAAACTTTTCTGTTTTTATCAGTTCATAGTGTTCTGCATTCTTGAAATAGAATTTACCCCCCATACTTTGGATGTTTTAAATAATCTAACCAGTGTACAGGAACTGTACACTGAGCTTTAGGTCTGGCATCCTACCATGTGCACTGCCTCTAAATCCATATAGAGCATCCATTCAACACTTTGACCTTTCAACTCCTCAGCCTTCTTATATCCAATATCCTTCATCACCACTCAGCCTCAACCATCCATGCTTACAGTCAGACCTGGCATCTCCACTAAAATCTCTGATTCAACAGTGTCTTTGTTTTGCTTCACCCGCTCTGAAGGCTTTAGCCCTTGCCAGGCTCCCAGTTACAACAGTCAACACAGTGTTTCCTACAGGATGGAATCCCCCTCCTCCCACCTCAGCATCCCTCGGAACTAATGTGGAATTCCTAACACACACCTTTAGGATATCTGGGCAATTCTAGCTTCTGGCTCTGATTTGGCTTCCCGGCTGCTGTTTGGAGGGTCTCCAAACAAACCCTAAAAAGTAATGCAATAAATAACTCAGAGATCAGACTTTATATTCTCAAAGCAAAAGAATATGCATTAAATATATATATATAATATCTAGAAAATGTAAGAAATAAAATTAGATATATGTATATGTATTTGTGTATATATATATACTCTGCAAAAATTAAAAAATATTCATGCCCTAAGATGCCACTTTTGACCAATGAGCTTTAGGACTGGCCACCCAGGAGCTCCTAAAACATGTGGTGATTCTGTTTATCTAGCTGCATGGCTCATGGCAGCTTTATTTTCTAAAGAAGATGTAGGGCATAGTCACAATGTGCCACCTTAAGTCTGCTTTTTCCTTTCCCTCATTTCTTTTTCCAGCTTCCTCGGACTAACACCCTCTAATTAAGAATTAGCTAGTGAGTTTTTCCTTGGGTTATTTTCTAGAGAGCCCACACAGATGCCATTATTCTCCAAGACCACAACCTTCCATCCCTTCAAATTGATTTACTCAATGACTCTCAAAGGACGTTTTTTACCTGAATGTGACCTCTAGTTCTTTGGCATTCTACTTCCTATCTTTATTCCTTCCCTTGCTTCTGACTCAGTTTACTAAGGAGCATGATACTTCATACTCGTGTCCAAGCACTGTATACTGAACAGCTGGAGAGAGCTTCCATCCTAGAAGAAGCTGACTTTTCATTTTCTATTTTCTGTACTTGAACAGTGCAGTTAAATTGAGCAAGATAATACAGGCCCCTGTTCTCAGGGAACTTAAACTCTGCTTCAGAGGTAGAGACAGGCTGGATGAGATGTTCTAGAAAGCCATCTGCATGATTTACTCAAACTCAAGAAAATTTAACTCACTGGCAATTCACTTCTTAGTATACTATATACCGCTGAGCTATTCTTACTTGGGTTCATATAGGGATATAAACAAGGTTTGTTGGAAGCTTCTCTGTGCTGGAAACAGAAGGACACTTGGGTTGGGTATCCATCTCTGGAAAAATGAATATGTAAATCACTGGGGGTATATGCCATGGGATGTTATGTAATACCTATGAAGAGCAAATTTTATATTCACAAAGCAAAAGAATGTACATTAAAAATATAATATATACAAGAAAATGTAAGAAATAAAATGATCTATATAACCCAATACTCTGTACAAATTAAAAATATGCATATAATCTAAAGTGTGTTTTCAACAACATATAATGAAAGATACAAAATTAGTACATTGAAATCTTTGACTGTGGGAGAAGAGAAAGGGGAGAGAAATATTTGGAGAAAACATTTGGAGAAAAGCTCTGCAACTACAAAATGTGTGCTAGTCATCCCCTTTGGTTCATGTGTTTGTCTTATGTTCTAATACCTCTGACTGAACTTATTTGGAAATAGGGTCATTGTGGCTGTATTTAAGAGACCAATTACTTGAACCCCTAACCCATCATGACTGGTATCTTTTTTAAAAAGGGACAAGTTGCCAGAGGCACACATAAATGAAAGATGAAGTGAAGTCACAGAGATGCTCATCAGATGAAGTGAAGTGATAGAGATGCTCATCAGATGAAGTAAAGTGACAGCTACTCATCATACGAAGTGAAGCGACAGATGTTCATTGGATGAAGTGAAGTGAAATGGAGATGTTTGCCAGATGAAGTGAAGTGAGAGTTGCTTGTCAGATGAAGTGAAGTGACATGGAAATGGTCATTCAGATGAAGTGAAGTGACAAGTGATAGAGATACTCATCAGATGAAGTGACGTGACATGGAGACACTCATTCAGATGAAGTGAAGTGACAGAGATACTCGTCAGATGAAGTGAAGTGACAGAGTTGCTTTGTCAGATGAAGGGAAGTGACATGGAGACACTCATTCAGATGAAGTGAAGTGACAAGTGATAGAGATACTCGTCAGATGAAGTGCAGTGACACAGAGATGCTCGTCTACAAGCTAAGGATAAGCCTGTGACAGTCCCTTTGCTCCCACTTAAGAAGGAACCAACTCTGCCGATACCTTGATTGCAGATTTGCATCCTCCACAAGCTATACTATATTGGGGCTGGAGCGGTAGTACAGTGGGTAGCGCATTTCCCTCACATGCAGTCAACCTGGCTTCAATCCCTCCGCATCCCATATGGTCCCCTGAACACTGCAAAAAGTCATTCCTGAGTGCAGAGCGGAGCAACCCATGAGCATTGTTGGGCGTGGCCCCAAAAGCCAAAATAATAAAACCCTGTAACATATTTCTGTTTTCAGTTTTTGGTACTTTGTATGGTAGCTCTGGAAAACTAGTTAAAAATAACATGTATACATCTGTATGATGCATGTGAATGCTATACTTGGTAAGCATTGTGCCACTAATCCTCATGATGACTTTATAAGCACTATTATTGTTGCTTCTGTCATTATTTTGATTAAGGAGATTAATCAAATTAAGTTATGGGAGAGCATATATGGCTCCCACTAAGGAACTACCTTGATGTCCCAATTAGAAACCACAGGCATCCTTTCTTCCTCCACTTTTCCTGAAGAATATGCTTCTCTTGTCCTGGCTAATGTCAGTGTTTTCACTAACTATATTTATTCTTTCCCACTTGATTTGGTAACATCTCTTCTCCTCTTCCTCCTTCTCTCTCTCTCTCTCCCTCTCTCTCTCTCTCTCTCTCTCTCACACACACACACACAAACACACACACTCCAGTTTTCTCCTCCTCCTTCTTATCCTCCTCCTCCTCCTTTTTCTTCTGCAGGGCCATACCCTGTAGTGCTTAGGGGCTTTTCACCACTGGAAGTGCTCAGTGGACCATATATAGCTTGAACAGGGGTGAGTTGCATACACAGTAACTGCCTTTAAACCATCTACTATCTCACAGTCCCAATCGCTTTGTTTTATTCTGCACATTTTTATCTTCCATATGTTTCCCCATTAGTGGCTGTATATAAAAATTCTGTATTATCTATTTATCTATCTACATCTATACAACTTTACACAAGGATTTCTTCCATTTTCTTGATCACTTCACTTGATCACTTGAATCCCGTTATTCATAGATTTGCTCGAGCGGGCGCCAGTAACATTTCCATTGGACCCTATCACGTGCCAATGTAGCCCAATGGCATCTGGTTGATTCAGGAATATGAAGATCCTCAAACCGGTCCTTCAGGGTCTTTACAAGGAAGTCTGACCATCTTGTAGGTGGGCGGCCACGTGATCTTTTGACATCCCGTGGGATCCAGTCAGTAATGGCTCTAGTCCAGCGGTTGTCTCCAAATCGCATTACATGTCCAGCCCATCTGATTTTTGATGCCTTGGCAAAGGAGACAGCGTTCCTGATTCTGGAATAGTGACGGAGGTCAGAACTCCGGATTCCTTCTCTCACTTGAGTGAGGCGTGATATTCCAAGCATAGCTCTTTTGATTCCTCTCTGGGAGACCCGAATAGCATTCTCATCCTTCTTTCATAGGGCCCAGGTCTCTGAGGCGTATGTTAATGCAGGGAGAACAGTGGAGTCAAAGAGATGTGCCCGAGCCGGAGGTTCTTTTTCCTTTTAGCTATTTCTTCGATGCCTTTGAAGGCATTCCATGCCGCTCTCTTCCTCCTGCACAGCTCAGGTTTTAGGTCATTCATCATGTTGATTTTCGACCTAGGTACACATAACTGCTGCATTCAGAGATGTTTGTACCATTGAGAGTGAATGGGGCCTCTGGAACTAGTTCATTCTTCATGAACATAGTTTTCTTTAGATTCAGCTGTACACCTATCTTTCCACATTCTCAGTCAATGTCAGCCAGCATTTGTGCCGCTTGGCTAATGTTTGGTGTTATTAGAACGATGTCATCAGTGAAGCGGAGGCGGTGTAGTTGCCGACCATCTATCTTCACTCCCATTCCTTCCCATTCTAATTGTCGCATGATGTTCTCGAGGGTGGCGCTGAAGAGTTTTGGTGAAATGGTATCACCCTGTAGAACCTCTCTGTTGATATCAATGATCAATTCTTAGTAGAATGGTGAGATCCTGGTGGTGAATCCGAAATACAACTCACGAAGGATCTTGATGTACTGGGTTTGAACGCCCTGTTTGGCTAGGGCTTCGATGACTGCTTCAGTCTCCACAGAATCAAAGGCTTTCTGTAAATCAATGAACATGAGACAGAGCAGCATCTTGTACTCCCTACAAACCTCAATGAGCTTGGTTACCGTGTGGATATGGTAGATTGTGCTGAATCCTTTCCGGAAGCCTGCTTGCTCGCATGGTTGTCCTTCATCTAGTGTTCTGCCAATCCCGTTCAGGATGACTCGTGTAAACAGCTTGTCGATGACAGACAACAGGCAGATGGGGTGATAGTTGCCGATGTTGTGAATGTCTCCCCTTCTTGAACAATAGAACTGTCCTGCTGGTTTTCCATTGGGAGGGCACCTTGCATTCAGACAGGTAGCATGTGAAGAGCCGAGCTAGTGTATTGATGAGTACCGACGACAGATTCTTCAGGTGTTCGGGTCTGACTTTGTCTGGGCCTGGTGCTGTTCCCTTCTTTACTGACGAGATGGCATGTCGGATTTCAGAAGGGAGAACGTTGGGAATGACATATCCATCCTGTGGAATTTGGTATGTGGGCAGGTGGATGTGGCTATCAAATAGATTTGAGTAGAAGTCCTGGATAATCTTCTCCATTGCCTTTCTGGAAGATGTGATAGATCCATCAGGGCGTCGGAGGGCAGTAATCTTGGTCTTATAGTTGGCAAAGGACAGGTGGGCAGTGCGAATGCTTTTCCCGGCTTCTGCTGCATCTTCCAGTATTTCTGCTCTTCTGTCTTTGAGGTCTTCTTTTATCGCTTCTCTGCACTGTTTAGCAAGCTTGGACGTTAGCATTTGGTCTCCTGAGGCTCGTGCCTTGCCACATTGGCGAATGAGCTCGAGAGTTTCTGAAGACAGACAGACACAGGTACACCCGGCAGAGCAGAAATCAGCTTTCCCCGTTGAACCCCCTGCATTCCATGGACCACGAGAGCAACTTTCGACCCGAGTCCACCATCCCGATGGAGCCTCGGAGGAGCCCAGAGGAACCCCCCACACCTTGTTGGCAGCCATCTTCACAATCCACACTCTGCAGCAGGTAAGATCTCCACCCAGTGGACTAATCCAGTCTCCAGCCCCCAGATTAATCCAGTCTCCAGCCTGGCTTGTCAGAAACCCAGCCTACAAGGACCCACCACGCAGAGACCCGCCCTTCAGAGGAGAGTATTTCAAGCGCAGGAATGTTTGAGCCTAAAACACAGGTACACCTGGCAGAGCAGAAACCAGTTTTCCTTGTTGCATGCGGCACAGTGGCAGCGCCGATTTACCTCCAAATTACCATAAATATTCAACCCACCCTCTGAGAGAGTCCCACAAATTAATGAGAATATAGCGCCCGCATGGCAGAGCCTGGCAAGCTTTCCGATGCGTGTTCGATATGCCAAATCCAGTAACAGAAATGTTTATTTTCCTGACTCTGAAAGAGCCCTTAATACGGCAGCAGTAAGAAAGGCAAACAAGCAGTGCCACACAAAATTTCACGGCCATCCTAGGCTGCCAAAACGAAGAAGGACTAAAATGACTGTCTGTACTTTCAATGCATATACACTGGCATCGGAAGCATATATTGAGGATCTGATGCTGCAAGCAAAAAAAGATCAAGTACGACATCATTGGTCTGACTGAGATGGGGAGGCGTCAGTTGCATCATGCTGTATTTGACACCGGAGAAGAATTGTTCCTTGGAACATGTGACGAAAAGAGGCATCGGTGGCGTTGGTGTCCTTGTCAACACGAACATGGCCGTAAACATTGATTCATTTGAATGCCTTACAAACCGAATAGGATGATTACATTAGAAGAGATGTGGCCACTGCCAGCAATTTCTATCTTCATTGTCTACGCACCAACATCCACATACAAAGAAGATGAAATTTAGAAATTCTACATGGAATTGGAAGAGTTCTATAAAAAAAAGACCACACCTTCTACAAGATCATAGTCGGTGATTTTAATGCCAAGATAGGACCAAGAAGATCGGCTGAAGAACTCCACATCGGGACCCATGGCCTAGAATGGAACGAACAGGGTGAGAGACTATCTGAGTTCATCATGTCCACCAAGACCATTCATGGGAACTCACAGTTCCAGAAAGCTGAAGTGAAACGTTGGACATGGGAATCTCCTGGCAGACAGTTCCACAATGAAATTGACCACATCATCTTCAATCGACGGTTTTGTCTGACCGATGTAGCTGTCGTCCCCAAATTCCAAACAGGATCAGACCACCATCTCCTTCGTGCAAAATTCTACTTCCCGCAATGGGGAGAAAAGGCTGCAAAGTTTAAGAAGAGAACTCCAAGAACGACCACCAACTGGGAATTCTTTGGCACCATTGCAGCAACATGGGAAGATACCATCATTGGCGACATCGATGAAGAATACAACTAACTGGTTCAGCATCTCCATGATTGTGCGAAGAATGCTGAGAGAAAGACACAAAAGGATGCCTGTCTTCTTCCATTTTACCTTATATAATTTCTCTCAAAATTCTCAACATACAGTCATGTGTATATATGCTTGTATTCATGTACCTCCATTCGCTGACTTATGGTGCAGTAGTTTCCTGATTCCACACTAACAGTTTATTGCAAATTCATGAGATTAAAATAACTAACAACACAAACTAGTTTTCTTAGATTTCTTCAGGTTAGAAGTCTGAAACATATCACAATGACCTGACGTCAGAGTGTCATCAAGGCTGCATACTTTCTAATGTTTCTGGGGACAATCCTGTCTTGACTTTTCCGGATCCGGAGAGTTCTACACATTTTTTTGACTCCTGATTTTCTCCCATCCTGAAAGATACTTAGGATTTCCAAAAGTCTCCCCAATTCAGACCTCTGAGCTCCCTCTAAAGCCTGTTGTGATTTATACATTCCATTCAGACAATCCAGGATAATGCCCTTATCTCAAAATCCTCAATTCAATCTCATCTGCAAAGTCCTTTGATTGCTCTGGCCTTGTAAGGTTGCATCTTACAGGTTCTTGGTCTTGTGACAGTGTTGGCAGTGCTGTTATTCGGTCTATTACACTCATTAATCTGGCTCCCTACTGCCATCTATCAAAGTTACTTTCCTGAAGATCACCAGTGATTTCCATATCACTAGCTTCCTTGAAAAGGTATAGCATGCAGTTACCTTCTCACAGGAGTGACCTCAGTGATCATGTACCTCAAGTTTTTCTGTTTCTCTGAAGCTGTTGCTTTTCAGGCCTCTGACTGTCTTTGTCTTCAGCATTGAAAGGTCTCACATCAGTGAGCAAGATTGTCTTTCCTCTCAGTGTGTGGCTATCTTCTTCAAAATGCATTCATTGGGACTTAAAAGATAGTATAATGGTTCAATCTAAGGCATCCATATGGTTCCCGAGCACCACCAGGAGTAATTCCTGAGTGCAGAGCCAGGAGTAACCCCTGAGCATCACTGGGTGTGGCCCAAAAAACAGAAACAAACAAAAGTGTTCCTTTTCCAAAGCTGAAACAATGGCACAGTGGGTAGAGTACTTGCCTTGCATGTGGCCAACCCAGATTATATCCCCAGCATTTCATATGGTCCTCTGAGCATTACCAGGAGTGATTCCTGAGCATAGAGCCAGAAGTATGCCCTGAGCACCCATAGGTGTGGCCTCAAACAAACAATAAATAAAACCTACAGTAAAGAGTAGAAGCCTAGAGATCTCACTTCAGTCAGCATCTGCCCTCTGGAAGTTGTGAATCCATATTTTCAAGTCAACTTTCTCCTCTGACATAGCATTTCCATTCAGACTCCAAGAGGCAAGACCACCATATTAACATGTCTGAAAACAAAGCAACATCTTCCTTTGCTAAAAGCTAACTCCTGGTCCTGTGTCTCTTTTACAGAGTTACTTTGCTTTGTGAACTCAGCATTCGGGCAGTGATTCTTATTTCCTCTCCCTTACAATTCTTCCATATGCGTCCCTCCATCAAAACTGTCATCAGCGCCTCACCTGAGCTCCTATCAGCCTTTTCTCCTCATTGTCTTTCCACTGTCACTCCTGTCCCTCTCCCCCAGCCCAATCTGCACTGCTGTCGAAGTGACCTTTTTAGAACACAAAGTAGTTTTGATATTCTCCCCATCAAAGTCCACTAATATAAGTAGGCATATAGCCACGGTACATAGGGTCTTGGATTATCAAGGATCTGTAGAATTGTGTGGGACTCGGAGGGGAAAAAATCATTGCCTTGAAGCCACTAGATCACTAGATCAGAAATAGAAATTGATCTATTTCCTTGAAGCCACAGAAATGCAAATTGCAAAATCAAAATGAGAAAAGTTGGATAACTACAAAGAATAACACCACTCCAACAAGGAATTCAAGTATAGTATCTTAAATAAGACATATCTTCTATAAGAAAACATTCCAAAAAATGAATGTTTTGAATTAGTAAAGTTTTCTGTGGCCAGGGATGTGACTCAGTGGCAGAGCATAGACCACACATGTATGAGATCCTATGTACAATCACTGGCACCAACAAACAAAACAAAATAAAATGAATATACCAATTCTACATTCCTCCCAACCCTCAACCCCTGGCAGTTAAAAAAATATTTTCAAAAATGATGTCTCTATATTGACTAGGATGCCTATATATTTGGAGATGGTCTCTGTGTTGTAGAGAAGATCCTCCAAAAGTCAGAGTGATGAGGGCTTCTAAAGGGACTTAGTTTTATTTTCAGTGCTCTCCCATGTGCTTTTTTATTAAAGTTTCAAATCTTTAAGGTGATGTCCAGGCATAGCAGATGGACATTGCCTTAGAAGGTCTCCATATAGTATTCGCTCACTGCAGACTTTACAGGAAGTCACTGGACCAGTGCTTGTAAATTTGAAAAGAAACACAGAAGTACTTTCAGGCTCTGAGTCAGTATGTGTCAGAGAGGCTGTATTTCCCACAGGTTCCTGGGTATTTTCTCGAGCTTACCATTCTTTCATACTCTACTAGAGAGAGCAAGACTCCCAAGGTAAGCCCACTATTTTTTGGGTTACATCAGTAATGTTAGCAGGTTTTGGGTTGAAGGTTCAAGGGCAATGAGATGCATAGACCCTGATACTTGTTGTGGTATGCTGGGCACCCTGACAAAATCTAAGAGCAGGGTCAGGGAATCCCCTTCTGCTCCAGGGATCGGCGGCAGTTGGATGGAAAAAGATGCGACAATTCAGCAAAGTTTCAAAATTCCTTACTCTCACAGGTTCTGGTATACAATCCAACAATAGGAAAATCCTGAACTTAGGTTCCTAGCTGGGCCCCGGGTTAGGAATTCTAGGCTAAGACCACCACCATGTATTAAGGCCCAACAGGGAAGAGAACCAGAGAATAAGAGGGAGAGCAAAGAGAAGCCAAAATGGCTAAAACATTCCCTTCTCCTTTCTCCTAGCTTATTTTATAGATAGAAGTTCGCCAAAACCTTTCAGCCCAACCCATCACAGACTAGGCTGAAGGAGCCAGGTAAATGGCCTCTTGAAATGCAGATCTTTAGATGGGTCTTTTGCCTTAAGCTTCACAAAAACCAGAGCTGATTCCCTGAGGCAAAAATCTCCCTAGCAGACTTGGGTTGGGAGGGGCTGTATCTCTGAACCAGAAAGCAGTTCAGAATGTAATTTGCAGGAAAAGGCATTAATGCTTTTTACCATGAATGTATAGCCAGCTGATCCCAGACTCTGGGTCCCACTAAAGTCCAAAATCCATCAGAATAATTCACTTTGGCATTACCTTTAGAATCAGAGACATTTCAGTTTGCCCAGAGTGGCATGTCTCTTTGAACTAGGAGAACTGATTACATTATGATTGATCCAAAGTGGTCAAGTACTCTTGGAATATCCACATTTATGTCCCACCCAGGGGACCAGTAGGGCATGTATGCCCTACTGAGCCTTAGGCTCCAGCTGCACTTAGCTTATGTGAGGAGCTACTCCCTGCCTTTAGGGAATCTCCAGAGCAGACACAATGGAAGCTTGGGCAGAATTGGATTGATTTCATAATTTTATACGGTATAAATATTTTTTATCATGAATCTTGCTTGCCCCAGTTCAATACTCTTCCTGCTCCCACGGGTTCCTGCGTGGGACATACATGTGGATATTCCAAGAGTACTTGGCCACTTTGGATCAATCATAATGTAATCAGTTCTAGTTCAGAGACATGCCAGTGCGCCTCTGGGCAAACTGACATGTCTCTAATTCTAAAGGTAATGTTAGAAGAACAGGGACTATGCTGCCCTCTATGCTGTTTTTATTTATTTATTTGTTTATTTATTTATTTATTTATTTATTTGTTTATTTATTTATTTATTTATTTGCTTTTTTTTGGGTCATACCTGGCGATGCTCAGGGGTTACTCCTGGCTCTGCACTCAGGAATTACTCCTGGCGGTGCTCGGGGGACCATATGGGATGCCGGGGATCGAACCTGGGCCGGCATGGGCCGGCCTCGTGCAAGGCAAACGCCCTACCTGCTGGGCTATCGCTCCGGCCCCTCTATGCTGTTTTAGAGCAAAAGCTAGGGGTGGTATAAATACACTCTTCTTTCAGATGTGCTATATCTAGGTCCACAGTTGGTTTTGAACCTGTTTAACCTATGTCTCCAGTGTTAGAATCTGGCTGTGCCCTTGTCTATATCAGAGCTATCATCAAGCCGTTTCATAATTTACATTCACGTAACTGTTTAGGATTAAATTGTGCAATCTAGTACTGGAAAGATAGTCCAGAGATTAAGACACTTGCCTTGCATGTGGCCAACCCTCTTGGCCCCCAAATTGCATATGGTTCCCAGAGTACAGTCAGAGCGCTTCTAGGTGTGGCCCCCAAACCAAAACAAAGCGAACAAAACTTGCAATCAAGATGAGCTTTTACCTGTAATTACTTTGTGGATATCAGTTGATAAAAGAATGGTACATACCTACTAAAATATAACACAGTATTGTTTTATAAGTGCCAGAAAATAATTCTATCCCACAAGACAACACTGTATACAGTAACTAGAGATGAATTAGCTGGTTTGAACTCATATGACATGTACCCAACAACAAATGGAACTAGCACATAGCAACAGCTCTATAAATGGCAGAGAAGTGTTTACTATCAATTTGAAAGGGCATTCATAGCCAACTAGCAATAACTAGGCCAGTAGAAACTCTTTGTTAATGATGACTACCTTTTGCTTGTTGGCTTATTTAACTTGTTTATGTTGCTGTTTGTTATTATATATCAGAACTGTAACAACTTTACCTCCAAAGTCATGAAAGAAAAATGAAAATAGATTGAGTGTAACTGTTTTTTTTTTTCCACATAGCTCTTTCATATGTGAACCATTATTTTCCCATTCTGGCATTCAAACATCAGAAATCTGACTTGAACTCTATTGCATTTTTCTTTCCACATAGCCATTCGAAAGGAACTGGAAATGTAAAGTTGCCTTATTTCCTCAATGAAGACTGCAGCTGGCTCTTCCTCATCAAAAATCCTCCAGACACCAAAGTTTTCATTTAATCACCATACAATAATAGTTCTCTAAACTAAGGGTAATCAAGAATTCTGTTCAGTTTCAGTACTTCATTGAGTCAAATAGTTTTTCAGAATTTGCTTGGTCTGTGTAAACAGTGTCCCACTAAGTGAACTTTCTGTTGCCATAATGCTAAGCAGAACTACCTTCTCTAAGGCGCAAATAATAAATCATTCCCAGGTCTGTGTCTAGTCAGCACATTGGATGAAGGAGCCGATGAAATACCTCTTAACACATTGTCAAATTTCAATGCTCATTTCCATTACACAATCTTGACATTGGGATAACCACAAACTAAACTAGGTGACCCTGTTTTAGTCTCTGATTGTTATTTATTACTGACTGTAACTTATAAGTCTAGTTTCCCACTAATATCCTAATTTGGAGTAAATTATCCCAGCAATTTATAAGTGGGATCTACTTAAAATAGTTTCTGACTTAATGACATGTAATAAATTTATACATAGATTGTCCCAGTATCTTGTTATTTTATTTTATGAAAGTCAAGTACCAATAACTATCAGGAACTGTCTGCATAATAGATATTATCTTATGGGCTGTCAAATTCCAACATTTTTAAACCATACTTAATACAGAATGGGAAGGCAATTAATAAATATTTCTTAAGTAGCTGTATAAATGTTGATAAACTCCTTGATG
This sequence comes from Cryptotis parvus, assembly GCA_021461705.1. Classification (NCBI taxonomy): domain Eukaryota; kingdom Metazoa; phylum Chordata; class Mammalia; order Eulipotyphla; family Soricidae; genus Cryptotis; species Cryptotis parvus. The sequence goes on along the minus strand of JAJIBD010039348.1, from coordinate 73,145 downwards.
ATATGGAAGTTTATCAACATTTTATTTTGTTTGTTTAAAGTAAAAAATGTTTGAGGATTAATTCTTTTAATTTTAGATTTTTATTTGAAATTCCACATCTGTGATTATAAACTACTTAATTTCTCCTCATTACTGAAAAACTCCTTTATTGAAAGAAACATTTCAGAAATTGCAGAAGTAACACCCTCTAGTAGCTGATTGTAATGACTCATCCCAGAGAGATTTCATGTCAGAATCAAGGCTCCATAGTGCTGGGATAAGAATAGTTTGAGAGAGTTACTGTCCGGAGAATGGACACCAGAGTATGAAGTCAGGCCAGAGATTGTCTATTCTGGTTGCTTATTCGTAAGAAAGGAGTTTCTTCTAAAAAGTCAAAAGGTTTAGAGGAATAAGGTAGGAAGGAATTAGGTGCCCTCAGTTACATAAATGCTCTGCTTTCTGCTTCAACCCCCAAACTACACATCAGCTAAAGGAAATACTTTCTAAATATTTCCTTAAAAGGGCAGTGGGTTTTGAACTTCTTGTGAGTCCATGTTTGTCCAATTCAGTGGTCTCACAGTCTTGGTCTCAGAAGACTTTCACAGTTTTAAAATTATTGTGGGCACCTCACATAATTTTGTTTATGTGGTTATATCTATCAATATTTATCATATTCAAAATTAACATTGAGAAAATTGTATAAGGATTCTTTTTTAAAATCACTATTATTAAACTATTAAATATTAGTATGATGTCATATTATTTAAAAAACTATTTTTAAAAATGTGTTAGTCGAGAGAAACATAATTTCATGTTTCGCAAATTTTTTTAATATTTTGCTTAATAGAAGAAGTAACTGCATCTGAATATTGATTTCCGCATTCAGTTAGTTTTGGTCACATCTCACAGAAAGTTGTACTGAGTAAGAACAAAATAAACCAAGTAAGTTATCAATATTTCATAATAATTGCTCTGATCTGAAGTTTACTGAAAAGGATTTGGAACACCCAAAGGTTCCTGGAGCACACTTTTGAGAATCCTTGTTCTAATTTATGAGCCCCAATCTACTTGGTATGTAGTCTTTAAGGTTCTGAGCCCCAGTCTTCTTCAAGTGGATAGTCTCCAAGACCTCTGCCCTAGTCACTGTCTTTGACATTCAGCACAATGCTCTGACTGTATTTTCTTTACTCAGGTTTTCAGTGAAGGCAAAAATAAATAAAATAAAATAATGAAAGAAAGTGAAAGAAAATAAAGGTTAGTGGAGTAAAATGGGGGGAAGACTGGGAGTTATTCATTTCTGGGGTGCTTTAACAATTTTAAAGTAAAGGGATAACTTTGAAAATAAATTTAAAAGTTTTTAATTTTCTTCTTGAGTTTGAAAATAGATTATTGCCTTCCCATGATGCTAGATTTGCTGTTTTTGATATAGTTTTGTAAGAGATTAAACAAAGGAGTCTTTGTATGCTTTTTGTAACTTATTTCAGAAAATATAGAGGTTAACTACAACAAGTAGGGTATCAAGATGCTGTAATAATTTGTTTAAGTATTCACTTATTGATCAAATTGACCAAATCCTTCATTCAACCAATACTTTTTTAAATAAAAAGTTCTCATTGAGGTAACATTACCTCAGTTCTCATTGAGATAATACTATTGAGGTTTACAATAGTATTAATACTCATATTATAGGTTTACAATACAATGCACTACAATTCTAACCAGAGTGCAAATGTCCCTCACTAGGAAATGGAAAACTGTTTCATATTTATTAATTGGAAGAATTAACATTATCTAAATGAGATTCATACAAAGTACTACACAGATTCAATGTAATCCTCATTAAAATTTTGATAACATTCTTCAAAAACTTAGATCCACTCTACTAAAAAATTCCAGGATCTGTAAAATTTCCCCAGATAGTCAAAGCAATCCTAAGAAGAAGATAAAAAGGACATGTTGCATTTCCTGACTATAAATAAAAATAATCAACCTCAAGTGTGTGGGAGTCAGAGGTTAGTAAGACAGAGAAGAGAACAGTGTGCTAATAATCATTGGAAATGATAATACCAGCCTAGAACTGAGCATTGAGTAGAGGCAAAGGAATATACATGTTAACCTTTAAATGTCTGTATTGCAAACCACAATGTGTAAGAGAAGGGAGGGTGGGATGGAGGGAGGGAGGGAGAGAGAGACGGGGGAGAGAGAGAGAGAGAGAGAGATGCAAAAGAGCATGCCATAGAGACAGACTGGGGGAGGGAGGAGGGAATTGGGTACATTGTTTGTGAGAAATGGGCACTAGTGGAGGGATGGGTGCTGGAACACTGTAAGACTGAAACCCAAGCATGAACATCTTTGTAATTGTATATCTCATATCTCACAGTGATATAATAAAATACTATTTTAAAAAACTTTTGTGGTACTAGAATAAAAAAGTTTCCCAGACTAATGGAATAGAATTGAGAGCTCAGGGAAAACTCTCAATTTATGAACAAAACAAAACAGAACTGTAACTGTATCTCACACCACTCACAAAGCTAACCTAGTGAATTAAGGACCTGGAGATTGGACCAGAATCCATAAATTGGGCAAAATTCTCCAGAATATGGACCTGAGGGCTGCCTTTAATGATTTTATTTCAGAGACAGAAACAACAAAATAAAAATAAATGCTACATAAAATTTAAAATTCTTTATAACTGGGAGCTAGTACAGCAGTTAGGCACTTGTTAAGTAAATTGAATTCCCGGGATCATATGATTTCCCAGCAGCACCTCTGACTAGGACCAGATATCATTGGCCAGCAAAGCCTGAGCAGTATCACATTCTGAGCCCTGTGCTGAACTGTCTGAGAATTTTTTTTTAAACAGGAATTTATTTTATTTTATTTTATTTTTTTTTGCTCTTTGGGTCACACCCGCGATGCTCAGGGGTTTCTCCTGGCTCTGCACTCAGGAATTACTCCTGGCGGTGCTCGGGGGGACCATATGGGATGCCAGGGATCGAACCCGGGCGGCACAGGCCGCCGGCGTGCAAGGCAAGCGCCCTACCTGCTGGGCTATCGCTCCAGCCCCTGTCTGAGAATTTTTAGTGACTCCCCTGACACCCACCTTCTGATCACTGCTTGGCAGTCTCCTCACCAAAAAAGTCTTGCATGACAAAAGAAACTCAGGATAAAATTTAAAAACACCCTACCGAGGGGAAACAAATATTTGCACAAAGCGAAACAGATAAAGGGCTAATAACAAAATCTTATTAAGCACTCATAAAGCTCAACAACTAAAAGCTCATTTACTCCTTTGAGAATGTTGAGATGAATAAACACTTTCCCAAAGAGAATCTCTGGATTAGACATAAGAAAAGGTGTTTATCATCACTTCTAATTCAGAGAATGCAAAAAAAAAAACAATTAGATATCATCTCCACCAGTGAAAATAGGATCTGTCCAAAAGACTAGAAACAAACATCCTGCCAGAGATGTGGAAAACGAATACAAGTCCACTTGGTGAAAAAGAAAACCTTGTCCACCATTGGCGAGAAAGGATCCCTCATCCACCATTAGTGGGAATCTTATTTCATTCAGCCTCTGTGGATGGCAACATGGAGACTTTTCAAAGAAAGAAAGAATAGAATTCCCTTCAATCCTTGCCATACAACCCAGAAATTCCCCCTCTTGACAATAACCCCTCTTGACAATTACCCCCAAAACAGTATTCAAAAAATACAGATCTACCTATATTTGTTCTAGTGAAAGCACAATCACCAGGATATGGGGGAAAATGCCCAGCAATTGATGAGGGCATAAAGAAATTATGATCAGAAATCAGCAATGGCCTGAAACCCAAGTAAAATAAAATGGAAGAGAAGAAGGGAAGGGACAGAAAGACTGTATGGGATTAAGGCTCGGGACTCTGGCTCTATCCATATACCACGTGGTTCCCAAGGCATCACCACGTAGAGCCCTGGAGGCCCCGTGTACAGGGTGGGTAACCTGCGTAATAACCCAGCACTGATGGGCCCAAGCAACACCAGATCCTTAGGCACTGGTACTTGAAGGTAGTAGGCCCTGTTGGCCTAGAGTCACCAGGAAGGAACCCTGGGCCTCCTGAGCAGTGCTTGGGAGACTAAGAAAAACAAAAGCAGTGCAGAATCCTCTAAGAACTAGGAAAGATGATTTCCAAACTTAGTAAAAGGTCAAGAAACATGGATATTGGTTCTATAATCAGAATATGCTTGATCCTAGGTCTAATCTCTCTCTCTTTCTAATCTGTGAAGCCAGAGGTGATCATGTGGGTATAGTACTCAGAACAGTGACAACTAACAATTAGACAAATGATGGAGGTTCTTGTCCTAGAACAGAATTATACATTTTAGGTGAGGGAAACTGCATAGATAGGGAGATTGGAAAGAGCAGAGCATATGTTGGAAAAAAAAAGAATGACAACGAAATTGATAAAGGCTATATTGTCCTTGTAGGGAGTAGAGAATAATTTCATTGCTGGGGCTGGAGAGATAGTATACAACCAACCTTGGTTCAATCTCTGGCTCCCCATAAAATCCCTAAGCTTCACTAAAGTGATGCCTGAGTGCAGAACCAGAAGTAAGCATTGAGCATCACCAGGTGTGGCCCAAAAAGTCAAAACAAAAAGCAAAAGAGAATTACATTGCATTTGTTCAAATATCACTCCTTTGAAAAGCTACAGAGACTTGTAAACTTTTTTAGTAAAATGAAATGACAATGTTGAAAGAACAACTTTCTGGGTCTAAACCTATACTATTTCTAGGTTAATGAAATGGCCTTTGTCTGTTTTTTTTTTTTTTTTGGATTTTTTTTTTTTTTTTTTGGTTTTTAGGTCAGACCCGACAATGCTCAGGGATTACTCCTGACTCTGCTCAGGGGACCATATGGGATCCCAGGAATTGAATCCGGTCAGGTGCGTGCAAGGCAAACACCCTACACGCTGTGCTATTGCTCTGGCCCCGGGGTGAGGGAGTTGTTTTTAAATCAAAGTTAGTCTGCAAGGGAATGGGTTTTCTAGTGTACTGGAGGCAAAAAACACAATTCTGAGATGCCTTATAGTTTTTTCCTTGGGAAAGCTTTGACTTGGCCAATGTTGAATTGGATCAAGAACTAAAAGTGCAACATCTGTAAACTCCCTATTAAACAGAAGGCCAACTAATGTAAATCCTTCAAGGATAGTATTGTAGGCTTACACATCAAGCACAGCGATGGGACTTATTTCCAAGTCTATGACCACCCTTCCTTCTCAGGGACAGGGTTAAGCCAAAGCAGCTGCTGTCCCCTCTGAAATTAAAGATTGAGCACATCTAAGCTGTGAAGTCACATCATAGGCACCTATAAGAAAGTACTAGCTTCATAGGCTACCATAACAAAGACTATGCAGTTGAGCCTGGTGCTTCAAACAACACAAATCTGTTATCAAACTCTTCTGGAAGCTACAAGTCTTTAGTGAAACAGTAACATGTTGCCTCTGAAACCTAAAAAGGGATGCTTTGCCCTAAGCTTTTCCTTCCTTCTCCTAGTTGCCATCAATCCTTGGCATTTCTTGACTTGTTTCTACAATGCAGTGATTTTAGCCGCCTTCATCACACAACATTCACCCTTTGTATCTACTGCCTCAATTTCTCTATATGTAAGGCACTAGTTATTTTGGTTTTGAGATCATTCCAATGTTCTCATTTTTATGTGATTCTGTCTGCAAAGACTTATTTCCAAAAAATAATATTCACAGGTACTAGGGATTAGGAATTCAACATGTTTTTAATATAACAATTTATAACTGTGACACTCACTAATTAATTTTGAAACTAAGTGTGTGCTAGTTGCCATTAAACTGGGGCAGAGGCTCATTATTCATCTGTCCTAAGCCTACCTGAAAAAATCTGTCATAATATCAATATACCAGATCATTGTGAAATTACAATGTTTAAAATCAATTTAGGTGTATGTATGGCAAGGCACAATGTGTAAGAGGAGGGGAGGAGAGAGAGAGAAGAGAGAGAGAGAGGTGAGAGAGAGAAGTGCCTGCTATAGAGGCAGGCTGGGGTGTGGAGTGAGAATCTGGGATATTGATGGTGGGAAATGTGCACTGGTGGAGGGATGTATGGTATTGTATGACTGAAACCCAATCATAAACTGCTCTGCAAGCGTCTATCTCACAGCGTTATAATAATTTTTTAAAAAAGTCAATTTCGGGAGTAGTTTCTTTCTTTCTTTCTTTTTTTTTTGGGTCACACCCAGCGATGCTCAGGGGTTACTCCTGGCTCTGCACTCAGGAATTACTCCTGGTGGTGCTCAGGGGACCATATGGGATACCGGGATTGAACCCTGGCGGCACAGTCCGGCCGCGTGTAAGGCAAATGCCCTATCCGCTGGGCTATCGCTCCCACCCCTTCGGGAGTATTTTCAAAGTGGAAAGGAACTAGTGTGTCTGTAAAATGTTTTGAATGAATTACATGACATTTAGCTATTAATACATGATCATTTATCACCTAACTTCTATTGATATTCTTTGGTTACAAAGGAATATGATCAAACTTATATTCTAGAAAGATTACTTTGTCAATAGTGTGAGTAAGGAATGATTCTAAGACTATATTCGATGCAAAATAGCAATAAAGGAAACCCTAAGACTATGGAGAAGGGGCCAGAGCGATAGTCTAGCGGGTAGGGCATTTGCCTTGCACGCGGCCGGCCTGTGCAGGCCAGGGTTCAATCCCGACATTCCATATGGTCCCCAAAGTACCGCCAGGAGTAATTCCCTAAGTGCAGAGCCAGGAGTAACCCCTGAGCATGCCGGGTGTGACACAAAAAAGCAAAAAAAAAAAAAAAAGACTATGGAGAAATAACTGGCTGCAAGAGGTTATGATTAGGTCCATTTTGAGAAACTAATTGGATGTGACTACTAAGAAATATTTATTAATTACTATTGATTTTAAATTGATGGTCTTGTCAGGTAGGTAGAATATGTCACATTTCATTGGATCAGAACACAGGAAATAAAATTTTTTAAGAATGAAGAGAACAGTAATATAATATAGGAGCTTCAATAAAGAGTAGAAGAGAATCATTATTAAAAATATGTACAAAAAATCGGTGTTCGGGGGCATTGGAGGGAAACAAGGCACACTGGTGTTGGGAAATGTGCACTGGTGAAGGGATGGATGTGCAAACACAGAATGACTGAAGCCCAATCATAACCAGCTTTGTAATGGTCCATTGAAGGGTGATTTAATTAAAGAAAACTATGCTTGTGTCAATAAACAAGCAAACAAAAATATGTATGAAAATTGGCTTGGGAATTGTACAGGACACTGAGGTGTAGTGTTCTCTGCTCTAAAGGTCTGCAGTTATCTGGGATTTGAAGTGTTTCCAAATCCCAGAGTGGGATTTGGATTTGCCCTTTTACTGTCATCTTCTGCCATTTCCTGAAACCAGTCCTTATATCTACTACCTTAATGTGATAAATATCATTTCAACACGTACCTATTAGTTCAATCATAAACCAGGAACCTTCACAATGGCTCACTCTACCCAAAACCTCATCTCTAGTTTTGTAAATTCTGCAGTGTGTATCTCTTGACTCTACCCTGCCTCTCTGTTTACATGGAATCTGCTTTTCCTTAGATCTTGGACTTCTCTCATTTGCTCTGTTGCTACAACACCCTATCAGTTAACCCACTTTCAAATTCATTCCCATTCCACATCCAAAGTACTCATAGTTAAACGAAAGTCTGATCTGAGATTTACTAAACCCATAATGCTATGAAACTTAACTTCATTCTGCTATGACCTTTGCCTGTCTTACTAATGAGTAAGATCCAGACTCCATAACAGGTCCTTCAAAGCCTTGTACATTTTTGCTCCTGCTTATGTCTAGCTGTTTTCCTTTCAGACTGCCAACTTCTTAGTGTATTTCAGCACATTCAAGGATTTTGGAACATTATTATCTTTATACTTAAAACAATATGTACCATTTTTTAACTATTTGTAACTAACTTAAATCAGTCGCAGAATCCTTTGGGCAAGAATGTCCAAGTTTCATTCCACAAGTAGATTGAGCATCTATTTTGTTTCACTGTTCTTTCTGTTCATGTTACTAAGGTAAATTAATCATCTCAACTTTATGATCAACACTTAGAAAAAGATTATATTCTCCTTTAGTGAGAGTCAAGGAATATTAATCACTTGACATCCTGTTATATGTCGATTTGCTAGAGCGGCACCAGTAATGTTTCCATTTTTCCCTGTCACGTGCCAGTGTAGCTCAATAGCATCTGCTTGCTCCAGGAATACAAAGAGCCTCAAATTGTTCTTTCAGGGTCTTGAAGAGGAAGTCTGACCATCTTGTAGGTGGGTGGCCACGCGATCTTTTGATGTCCATACAGAACAAAAAAATAATAAGTTGGAGGAATCAAAAAGTGAGTTATTACAGGTCAGAGTTTTAATGCATGGCATTAAAACTTACTGTTTTAATACAGTAAAATGCTACTGTAGGGCAAACAGGTGGAAGAATCACTGCAATATTATCACACAGTTCAAGACAGAACAAAGTATAAAAATGACAGTTTTTGGTTTCTTTGAAGAAGTCAGTAGATCAATACATTGCCTTTGACATTTTATTTGCACCAACTAAAGAAACTCTCAATTCTGCTATTTTAGCAGTCAAAATGAATGAATTAAAAATAAGTGCATTTAAAAAATGGTAGAATAGAGAAGTCATTCAGTTTTTTTATGAGAACTCACCTCCAGAAACATTCAACCTAGTTCTGACCTGATAGCAAACTTTCCTCCTTTGCTATCAATATCTGTAAGCTAACGCATTTGTTTTTAAGCAGGACTCATGTGGCCATGTCCTAAATGAACTCCCCTCTCTTGCTCTCCAACAAACTCTTTATTCTTTGAGCTTAAGATCCAGTCCTATATTTAACCTGTAGATACTGTGATTTTCCTTAGGTCGTTGCTCCCAGGTCAAAGAACTACAGCCCACTTTCTAAAATAATTTATCTGAAACTCTCCTAATGATTATCTCTTCAGGGCCTTTGTTAAGTATCAGTTTAAATAAACATAAACAACTTCTCTATGTCAAGTAAACTCTTGGTTATTTTTTATATTGAAAGAAAAGAAAAATCACTTCAATTTAACTATTAATGCAGAGAGTCATGTTATTTAAAAAAAGACTATGAATCCTTGAAGTTGGTGTACAACCTATTTTGCCTACTAATAGTATTTTATTTTGAATTACATAGGGGGGGTGTGTGTGTGTGTGTGTGTGTGTGTGTGTGTGTGTGTGTGTTCAGGAAGGGAATGGCAATAACATTTTGGGACTTTAAGCTTTCTTTAGCTCTTCATTCAGTTCTGCCTTTACAGTATGAAGGGAAGGCCACACTCTTTACCGTCTACTTATTATTCTCACCTTTAAACTTTGGGATGAACCCAGAGCCAAGGCAGAGCCCGGCAAGCTACTCGTGGTGTATTTGATATGCCAAAAACAGTAACAATAATGGACCTCATTCCCAATGAATGGAGACGTTACTGGTGCCCGCTCAAGTGACAAGTGACAAATCTTGGTAGAGAATCTTTGCCTCACGCCCTTTCTATCCCCTTTCTTGAAGAACACTACATCGGTTTTCTGTTTGCTGCCCAATAATTCTGTTCATGGCCACCCTCATGCTTTACCTAGATGCCTGTAGCAACTTAATCACAGGGTTTGTTACTTCTTACAAGTGTTCCTCTCACTCAGCTCTCCACATAGCAGCATGGTTCCTAGAACAGGTCATGTTACCTTCTATTTAAATCCTTCAGTGACTTCCCACCTCATTAAAAAACATAGCCAAACGTTCAGTCTTTCCCTTCAAGGCTGCCACAAACTGGTTTCTTCCCTCAGGACTCACAAACCTTTAGTAGCAGCAGCCACTGAGCTTCTTCCTGGACATCTATTCATCATGGAATTCCACCTTTAACCCCTCAGGACCTTGCACACTTCCTGAGCCCACAAATGTTCTACCACTTCCAAAATGGCAATAGCTTTCATTTTTAAGTTTCAATTAAAATATCAGTCTCTGGGGTCGGAGAGATAATTAGGGGTTACGCCACTTGCTTTACATGCTGTCAACCTAGTTCAATATCCGGCATACCATATGGTCCCCTGAGCTCTACCAGGAGTTATTCTTGAGTGCAGAGCTCGAGTAACTCCTGAGCATCGGAGGGTGTGGCCATAAAATAAAATAAAATGAAATAAAATTAAATTAAATAAAAATAAAATAAAATAACACAAAATAAAATATAGATGGATAATGTGTTGGAACCATTGCAGGCTCTGATGTGATCACCTGCAATGGTCACACCACACATCCATTTCTTCTGTTTTGACTCCATAATAACTTATTATAATTCCTCATCATTATTTTTTGTTGATTAAGTAGCTGGTACTTTCTTATTCTAGCAAGTGAGCTCCATAATGAACTAATCAATATTGGTATTCCTTGTATTTTCACATTAACTGGCTTTTAATAAGCCACTCGATTCAGAGTCATTGATGCTATTATTTATTATTGCAAATTTTATGTTACACTCACAGAAATTTTTACAATGTTAATTATATTTTATGTGTGTTCTTATTGGAATTTCTTTTTCCTAAAAGTCTATGAGAAAATGATCAGGTATTTTTGTTCACTGATGTATTACTGGGAACTTGCAAGTAATAAAGGCTTCATTATATATACATAAAAGACAGTAAATAATTATCAGTTAATGGAAGACACTGAGAAAAAGATAATATTGAATAGTCTAGACAGTTTGTGTGTTAAAACAAAGCAAATGAATTTTGTTTTTAATATTATCTGAACTTGGGAAAGTGCAACAAGTCATGATTTACTATGACCATTTGAATTGCTTAATTCTATCCATAAAATTTCAGATTTAATAACCGACCTATTGAAAAGAGATTTCACTTTCTTTTGTAATATCAGCTATTTGGTTTTGTATATCAAGATTTGCTTGAAGCAGACTATTCATTAAACGGAATAGATTGTACTTCAAATCATCTATGATTTATATGTATATTGGCAATACTGATTGTTCTCTATGTGATTTCAATAGAAAGCTCTCTTTGAGTAGTTTCTAGGTTTTTTTTTTTTTTGTTTTTGTTTCACTCTGGCAGTGCTCAGGACTCAGGGACCACTTCTGGTGGGAAACATGGGATGCTGGGGATCAAACCTATACAGAGAGTGTGCAATGCAAATGCCTTCATTACTATTATTAAACCATTAAAATGCAATAATATTGTACATTATTATACCTCCTATACTATTTTTCTGGCCCCAGGTTTTCAAAATTTATATCCCACACTTCTGAGCTTGTAAGAGTTTTTGTGTCAGAATGCTGTAAAGCCAATTAAGTATATGGTAAAAATGTCTACAATTCCTGTAAATCTCTGAAAGATAAAGCCTATTTTTTTTTTACCTATTGGGTATGTTTCCCACTGAGTTTTGTCTGGTCACTTGTATGTTGTAGGAATGATAGCTTAAAAAATTCAGATTCTCAGGTTTTAAAGACTAGAACTTCTGAGGCTGGAGAGATAGCATAGTGATGATAGCACTGAATATGGTCCTCCAAGCTCCACCAGGGGTGATAACTGAGCACTGAGCTGGAAGGAAGACCTGATCACCACTGGGTGTGGCCCTCAAAGTAACTAAATAAGTGGCTATGATTCTGTTTTTATTTTCTTTTAATAAGAAAATGTCATGTGAACTAGTTTGGCTAACCAGGGAGAGGAAGAACACATGGAGAGAGTCCCCAGTTCCTCCAGACATTCTAGCTAAGGCCAATGTAATCAGTTGACTGACCAACATACCATCTGCATGCAGATACATGCCAGGACTGCTATGATAAATCACCACAGGCTCGGTGACAAACAACAGAAAGTTGTGTCCTCAAAATTCTAGAGGCCAGAAGTCTGGGATGAATTGGTTACCAGAGTTGGTTCCTCTTTTATTTTTTTTTGAGATTTTTTTTTTGGGGGGGGAAAGATAGTTTGGTTGTGGGGTCATACCTGGCAATGCTCAGAGGTTACTCCTGACTCTGCACAGGAATCACTCCTGGACAGCTTGGGGACCATATGGGTTGCAGGGGATTAAACCTGGGTCAGCTTCACACAAGGCCTCACCCATTATATTATTTCTCCAGCCTGAGCTGGTTTCTCTTAAGGAATGGATCAATCCAGGTCTTTGTCCTCAGCATATTGGCAGCTGAGGTGTATGATCTTCCTGTTTATTCATGTCTGGTCTTCCTCTTTAAACATGTGTCCATATTTCTTGTTCATAAATAGACCAATTAAGCAAGATATCACTCTACTAGTGGCTTCATTTTATCCTAATTCTCTATAGATTATATCTCCCAATATTCTGAAGTGCTGATGTTTAAGGTTTCAATACAAGTATTGGGAGAGAAGGTAGGAGGCATTATTCAACTCCTGAATATTAGTCAAGATCAGCAAAAACAAGAGCTATTGAATGTTGCCAAGTCAAATTACTGACATAAAATAGAGAGCCAAGTAAATGGCTGTTTTAAGTTCCTAAGTTATAGATTAGCTTAATCATACAACAAAGATAAACTGAAACTGTCATGTTTAATTGAATCTCATCATGTTTATTGCTTGGTTTTAAGATATAAGACTAATTATGTCTTATGTAGCTCATTTGGCCAATTATAACAGGATATAATGGGAGTATGGCTTCAACACTAAACATAAAATTTTCAGTTCTGGAAACTGGGACTCTTATCAAGCCCCTGAGAGCTCTGATTTCTAGTAAGACCCAACTTCCTGGTTCATTGATAGACATCTTTCTACTGCCTTCTCACTTGACAAAGAAGAAAATGGTCTTCTCTTTGGCCTTTTTTTAATAGAAACTGATTCCATTCGTGAGAACTTTACTCTCTAAATTAGTACTTCCAAACACTTCCATCCTCCTATTACCTTCATGTGAGATTAGATTTCAACATCTTGGAGATACAATATCAGGATGTGCGTTTGACTTTCCAGGTATTACTCAATTACAAAAGTTGTGCTGGTTTCTCAGAAAATTTACTGATATATTAACTTACCAAAACAAATTTAGTCTTTCTACCACTTCAAGAACAAAGCAGATGTCATTTATCAGATATTTAATTATTATCTTGCATGTTGTCTTTTGGAAAGTTCAGTAGTCAAACTACCAATGCCAACTGAAATTTAATATTTCTTTTTTCTTTTTGATAAGAATCACTCCTGGCAGTACTGGGACACAGATGACTCCTGGTAGAGGTTGAAGTGCTTGGATTAGTGCTGCTTGAGACCAATAGGGTAGACTACATGCCTGGTATAAGCATACCAGGCTGGAGGCCATTCTGGGGATCAAATTTAAGGTCCTTCACATGCTAGTCAGGTGCTCTCCCATCTGAGCTATCTCTGAGCATCTATATTTAACACATTTCAGACAATAGAGTTGCCAAGAAACATTTGTTCTCCAAAGTACATTCCTACTATGCAGCTGTTAGGAAAAATGAAGATAGAAAGGAACCAGTTTAACAGTAATAGTTGTAAATAGTAATGCTAGTCTAGAAGTGATTATCAGAAGTAGGTAAAGGTTTACACAAGTTGGTATTGCAAACCACAATGCACAGGAGAGAGAGAGGGGGGAGAGAGAGAGAGAGAGAGAGAGAGAGAGAGAGAGAGAGAGAAGAGCCTGCCATAGAGGCAGTCTGAGGGAGGAGGGAAATTGATATTGGGAAATGTGTACGAGTGGAGCGATGGTTGTTGGAACACGGTATGACTGAAACCAGTCGTGAACATCTTTGTAATGGTCAATCTTACAGTGATTCAATAAAAAAAAGAAAGAGAAAAAAAACAAAGTACATTCCTGTCCAAGTTTAGCACAACCTATTTTCTTATGTATGTCAAAAATGTCTCCTCAACTGAGTAAACACAGAAATGAGAAATTTTACTTTTTGACAGAAAGTATTAAATGTGTGTGGTCATCAAATTTGACTTCAGATTCCAAAGGGCATCCTAAATATTCTAATAGTTTTGGTAATATCTCAAATCTTGTGAATTTCCTCACTAGTTGTTGCTTTGAAGGCAGGTTCTTCACCTAACAAGAAGATCACTTGATCACTTGAATCCCGTTATTCATCGCTTTGCTCGAGCGGGCGCCAGTAACATTTCCATTGGACCCTATCACGTGCCAATGTAGCCCAATGGCATCTAGTTGAATCAGGACTATGAAGAGCCTCAAACCGTTCCTTCAGGGTCTTGACAAGGAAGTCTGACCATCTTGTATGTGGGCGGCCACGTGATCTTTTGATATCCCATGGGATCCAGTCAATAATGGCTCTAGTCCAGCGGTTGTCTCCAAATCGCGTTACATGTCCAGCCCATCTGATTTTCGATGCCTTGGCAAACGAGACAGCATCCCTGATTCTGGAATAGCGACGGAGGTCAGAACTCCGGATTCCTTCTCTCACTTGAGTGAGGTGTGATATTCCAAGCATAGCTCTTTCGATTCCTCTCTAGGAGATCCGAATAGCATTCTCATCCTGCTTTCATAGGGCCCAGGTCTCTGAGGCGTATGTTAATGCAGGGAGAATGGTGGAGTCAAAGAGATGTGCTCGGAGCCGGAGGTTCTTTGTCCTTTTTAGCTATTTCTTCGATGCCTTTGAAGGCATTCCATGCTGCTCTCTTCCTCCTGCGCAGCTCAGGTTTTAGGTCGTTCATCATGTTGATTTCTCAACCTAGGTACACATAACTGCTGCATTCATAGATGTTTGTTCCAACAAACAAACTCTCTTCTTTCACAAGAAGATATTCTACTTAAAGTATCTTTATTTGGAATTTCATATTTCTTCTTTAAAATTTTCCTGCATAGTTATACCCCAAAAATAATGTGATCAGCAATGTTTTTAAAGTCTGACTTGGTTATTTACCCTATTCCTCTCATGTTTAGAAATGATCATTTATTATTCTAATTCTTACTGGGCCAATCTCATTCAAAATTGTACCCCACATATGACATATCCAATTATCCTGATTCATGAGAAATTTAGCAACTCTATGTGGGAATTATTGAGAATTGAGATAGTTCTACTGTTGAAGAAACATTATTCATGGTCTAAAAATGCAATTTAAACCTAAGTCAATGTTATATGAAATTTGTTTTTTCCTTTGAAAATGTTTTTGCAGTACCTCACTTTCTTTGGGATCCTCTAGCAAAAATTATGGACAATCTTACTCTGAAAAGTGGCACTGTTCTCCCACCACCACCATTTCTCAATTTATTGAGGTCTAGTTACTGTTTTGCTTTGAAGTGTCAACATTTTTTCCCTGTGGCTGTCTGGTGAGATGGCTAGGTTTGGCCATTTCTTAATCTTCACACTGCTTTCCTTATTGCACTGGTTTCAGCTGGGTGTCTGCCATTTCCTATGTTCCAGGAAGGCCGTTGTTTCTCACACTAGTACAGTTCCTTAACTTGCAAAGTTTATCTGATATGTCTTAGATAAAGTCAAGCCCTAGGCAGGTAAATTAAGCCCTAAATAATTTCATCCATGTCGGAAAATTGACTATACCAGATAAGAACTTTTATGTCAACTTTAGTCTGCCCAGAAATTCTTTTATGCTTTAACCTTTTGTTTTAATAATCTATAGCTGGGAAAATTTGGCTTGGCATATAATCATTACTTTTTTTTTGACCTGGGAACTCTTCTTTTTATCTCTGATAATTCAACTGTTTTCTCTCTTTCTTTAATTTTCTTTTTCTTTTTTGCTTGTTGAAAGTTCTACAATTTCATTTTGCTTTGTGCCTTACTTGGGAAATGCTCTAGCTGCCTAAGGGGGTCCTTCTCATAAATCTAATTTTAGGACTTGTTCAGAAAAAATATTTTTTTAGGGAGATGATTTAGAGGGTCTTTTCAGGCCACACTCAGAGGAATTCAGAGCTTACTGGGCCAGAAAGGAAAATTAAATCTGGCTCAGGCCCATGCAAGGCAAGAACCTTACTTCCTGTACTACCTCTCTGGCCCAAGGAAATCATCTCCATAGCCCTTCCTAAGCAGAAAATCTATGTGCCAGGCCATATTAATTATTTTTTTTCCAAAATTTTCTAAGTTGAAAAAAACATTAGCAGCTATATCCTTGCAAAAATTGCCACTGAATGTCATATCACCTTATTCTTATAAAGAATGGTGATTATAAAAATAATTATTTTTTAGGGGATCAAAGAGAGAGGACAGTGAAAAGGTATTAGCCTTGCTTACAGTCAACCTGGGTTCAAATCCTGCCTATCCATATGTTCCCCTAAACCTTGCAAGGAGTAACCCCTAAATCTACCTCCAGGAATAAGTTTTGAGTGTGGCAAAAAATAAACCCCAAACAAATTTTTTTTTCTTAAAATTGGCAGATATGTGTAAAAGGGTATACTTATCCACTGTTAAAGGGAGGTAAGCTGTAAGCTGAGGCAGATACTATGGAGATTCCTAAAAAATTAATAATGAAGCTACCATGTAATGCAGATAGTTTACTTCTAGATGCTTTTGCAAAGAAAAGAGAAATGCTAATTTGTAAAGATGTGTGTAATCATGTTCACTATCTATCACTATCTTCCTGTTCATCTATTTGCTAGAGTGGGCACCAGTAATATCTCCGTATGTCCTGTCTCATGCTAGTAGAACCCAAAGGCATCCGCTTGCTCCAGGAACATAAAGAGCCTCAAACCATTACATTAGGTCATGGGAATGACCTAATATAAATGTTACTGGTATTTGGCATATGAAATACGACGAGCAGCTTGCCAGGCTTGCCGTGCGGGTGGCATACTCTTGTAGTCACCTCTGAATAAAGCATTTATTGATGAGCCACGTGAGCCAGGCTGTGATAGTCTGGTCTACTGGGTGGAGTTGTGACGAGAGGGAAATCCGGATGTGGAAGATGGCGGCCCCCATGGAGTCGGGGGGTCGTCTGGCTTGTTGTGAGGCTCTGCTGGGGTTGCAGGCCAGGGCTAGAACCCACAATGTCTCCCGGGCACCTTATGAGCAGCTGGGCACAGCGAGAGCAAGGAGCAGCTCTGCCCCATGTCTGAGAGTCTCTGGTTCAGCATACCTGGGCCAGATTGAAAAAAAAAAACTGCTGCAGGATGGGTGTGGATGATCCGGGCTGTGATAGTCTGGTCTGCTGGGTGGAGTTGTGACGCAGAGGGAAGTCCGGATGTGGAAGATGGCCGCCCGCATGGAGTTGGGGGGGGGTCGTCTGGCATGTTGTGAGGCTCTGCTAGGGTGGCAGGCCAGAGCTAGAACCCGCCATGCCACCCGGGCACCTCATGAGTGGCTGGGCACAGGGAGAGCAAGGAGCAGCTCTGCTCCATGTCTGAGAATCTCTGGTTCAGCATACCTGGGCCGGATTGAAAAAAAAATCATGTTATTGGACCATTATTCATAATAGCCAACAAGTGGGTATATGAATAAATAATCAAATTGATAAAGAAAATGAAAAATTTTCTTATACAATATATGTCACATATATACGCGGTGGAATATTACACAACTATGAAACAAGATCATTCTTGCTTTTCTGCAATAACAATGATCGGACCTAGAGGATATTATGCTAAATAAAATAAATCAGACAGAGAAAGATATGACATGATTTCCCTCATATGTGGGAGATAAACAAATAAATAGACTGAAACCAAAACAATTCCTTATAAGAACAAAATGTTGATTACCACAGGAGAAATGGTTGACTAGGTAAATTAGGTAAATGGGGATAAGTTATGTGTTGGTGAATGGATTCTAGATTTGGGGCTATCACAATCTAGTTAATACTCACTTTGAGTTATACTGCTATATGCCTTAAATCCACAAACTGTTACAAATCAATGTTACTTTAATAAACATTTTTTCCTTGCTTTTTTGGGTCACACCCAGCGACACTCAGAGGTTACTCCTGGCTCAGCACTCAGGAATTACTCCTGGTGGTGCTCGGGGACCATATGGGATGCCGGAGATTGAACCCAAGCCTGCACAGGCCTGCCGCGTGCAAGGCAAATGCCCTACCCACTGGACCATCGATCCGGCCCACTTTAATAAACATTTTAAATCACCATTAGTAATACCTCTTTCAAGGCTTTCAGAAGCTTCCTTGTTCAGAAACTAAGACTTTTCCAGTTAAGAAAATTTTCAGAGATCTGGAGAGAAATCTTTCTCTGTCCGGGCATATCAATTTATTTAAAAACAGATTTTAAAATAATCAAACAGAAGGTACATCGAGAAAGAGCAGTCAGAATTGTCTCCTTGCCTTCCCTTGCTTTGCTACTTGAAAAATAGCTTTCTGAATTTGTCATTACTATGACTCTAGGGGCCAGAGCACAGAATGATAATATGAACAAATGATTTTGACAGTCTTAATGATAACCATTACTCATGTCAGCTAAACTAATCAATCATCAAGATGGTCAGAATAATCTGAAGGTGGATTTTGTCATGGAACTTCCCTTTGGGCTTTTTACCCCATCTGTGATTGCCTTCACTGCCAGAAAGGTGAAGATCAGTGAATATTTCAAGGTCCATAAAAAAATACCTTTTTTAGACATCACGTGTTCCAAGGAATTCAAACAAATCAATGATTTTGGAGTGTTTTTTTAAACCAGAAGGTGAAAGTGCTTATGACTGGAGTGCATTTCAATAGAGACAAAAGTAAATAGATCAATATTAAGTATTTGCTCTAGGAGAGACACTTTTAAAATAATGTTTCTCATGACATATTCTTAAGTAATATCATGCTTCTATTTCATAAAGTAAGGTGCAGCAGTATTAAGATCTCTGCCCACGGTCACACTAAGTTGGAGATTGTAACAAGATCTCTCAACGATCATGCTTGTTGTACCTTTTTATGGGTTTCTTTTTTTAATTAATATTTTATTGTACCACCATGAGATATACAATTACAAAGTTGTTCATGTTTGAGGATTTTGGTCACACAGTGTTCCAGCACTTTTATGTTTTTTTTTTGTTTTTTGTTTTGCTTTTTGGGTCACACCCAGCGATGCAGGAATTACTCCTGGCAGTGCTTGGGGGACCTGGGATCGAACCAGGCCGGCACAGGCCGGCCGCTGCAAAGCAAACGCCCTACCCGCCGGCTATCGCTCCGGCCCCACTTTTTATGGGTTTCTTAAGTAGCACAAGTAAAGAGAAGAGGCAAGAGCTAGGATTGATTTTGTTGCATTTCTACATAATTTATCTTTCACATATACTCAAGTTTTGGTAAAATGATGCCCATGTTGCATAGGGCAGCATGTTATGAATGTAGAGAGCTTAATGTGTAATGTTTTCTGCATGCATGAAACATGAGTGAAAGTAATGGTATCAAAGCTGATGTGCAGTTCACTTGTGAGCTGCATGAGTTCATTTGATCACAGGTTTTCCTATTAACAATGTAAAGATATCATTTTAATGAATACATTCCAGTGCTAGAAATGTTTTCTCTTCCATAGTATTTTATTAATAACATTTTCCTTTTTCTAAATTACTCTACCACAAAAATATGGTGTATAATATATGCCTAACAAAAATACATTTTACAAGACTATGTTACTGGTAAGGCTCTGAGCAATAGCAAACTAGCGTCATCAAAAGTCATGTACAGATTTTTCAACCACACAGCAGCTGGCATTCCTAATCCCGATGTTTTTGCTTAGGATCATTTAAGAGGATTAAGTTAAAATGTAAATATGCTTTTACCTCCACAGTCCGTCAGACACATTGTGTGATTGATAGAGCATGCATTTCTGGAGCCAGAAAAGCCATTTTCAAGTCTCTCTTCATGAACATGCTGAAAGTTCTCAGCAAGGTACTTAGCCCCTTTGTATTACAATTTCCTCATTGGTAACATGGGATCATTATTAGAATTGGCTTGTTAGGTTAAAAGTACTAAATGATCAATACACAAATGTTATATAGTTATGTCTGGTTTGCAGCTAAGAAATGCTATCTTTTATTATATTATGCCTGAAATCTCAACAATTCTTATCTTTGTTATAGCATTAATCATCAGAAATTGTGACCATATTAGGTGTACCCAAGATATTTTACTGAGTACCTAGAAACATGGTTTCTATCATAAATAACTATTATGGCACAGTAGTTAAGACTATGGCTCATTTCTACCAATCAGAAGTATAACCATAGTAACGAACATGAGCATTTTTCATACCTGTACAGTGAAAGAAAAGTAATTATGTTATAATATCAATTCATACTTTGGACTATGTCCAGAGGATCCCAAGGAATTATTCATTTGTATATTTTCATTATATTAGTTCAATACTTTTAAGCTCAGAATTGAAACTTCTTGACTTGGGCTCTTTTGGGATTGCCTACTGTAGACTTTGTATTGTATACTTTCTTACATGTGGAGATACACTTAACTCAGTGCTTCACAACATTATCTTATTTGTCCCATAAAAACCCCTGTGAGATAGTCCTTTTAAGCCCTAAACTGTCTAGTTCTTCACAGAGATATATACACAAAATCATAAAGTTGCTACTCACAGAAGTAGAACTTGAATCCATATTACTGACTAAACTCACAATACCTTTTCAAGTTCCCTTACTTCCTTCTGAATGTTCTTAGAAAATAATTTTTCCAATTATATACAGACCAAAAGTCATTTATGCCTCCACCAAATATGTCATACATTAACTAAAGTCAAGCAAAGATCCATAGTCTTTCCTTCAACCAAGTAGACAGCTTCAGATTAAAAGGCAGTTAAGCTTATAGGGCATGATTCTCATGTATGAGATACCAGTTTTGATCCCTGACAATGAAAAGGAAAAGGTAACAACTAACAATAAAGAGGGGTTGGGGGGGTGCGGGGCTCAAGGGAAGAAAGAACCAAATATAAAGTTATACAGATATTCTTTGTCTTTCTACAAATATCTTTCATTTGCAGTTCTCATGTCAGTAAGAATCACCTGACAAATTAGTTTACAGAGTTCCTATTGGCTTTGTGAGCCTAAAAAAAGATTGGTAGGAAAATAAACTGGGCAAACAACCCAACTTTTTATATTTTATGTTTTTACTAACTTTTTCAAATATATTCTCCTTTCATACACACACAAATATGAACATTGAGAAACCCTTTTTAAACCCAGGTAGAAATATTATTAAATTACAAAGAAGACATAGTCGATAGGGATGTGAAGATAATTACTATGATTTTTTCTGCCCTAATCCACTGTCAATAACTTATTCCAGTGGTGTAAGCTGACATTTACTTTCTTACCCTTTTTAAACTCCTGGGTTTCGGCTGAAGTTCAGTTTCCAGGAAATCTCTCCCCATTTGGGGTCACACCGTACCACAGCCTCAAATTCCTCCTGAGGCCGTTGCCCATGTACACAATCAGACAACTCACAGTCTATTTGGGTTGGTTTAGTGGACAGAGCCCATGTGACATGATTATATACCTCTGGAAGGAGCTGGAATGAGAAGGAGCAGATATTGGCCACTCATCTCTAGGGTACAACGGCTCTAAGGAGTCATGGGCACCAGCTGGCATAATGACAAGCTTTGCCAACAAGTTCTGATTTAATTTGTGCTTACCATACTCCTTCTCAAAAAGTGCTGTTATATACTAAATATGTATAAATCCAATTCCTTATATAAAAAATTACCCGTTGTTTTTCACATTGAAGTCTAAACAGAGTAGAAGATCAGGGCATTATAATAATCAGTGACTCCTTGATGGGCTGGTAAGGAGAGTAATAGTAAATATTTACTATATAATAATAATTTGAATATTTGACAAGTCACAAAGGACTCAGATATAATATTGTAAATCAGGCTAAGCTGAGACTCACTTTTGGTGCATGGACTAGCTGGATTAACTGCATTTCTTTTGTATGCTTTCCTCAAATGATAAATGAATTCACCAGTATTTACTATTTCCACCAGTACCACATATTTCTTCTTCCACACTGAAGAGACCACTGAAATTTAGAAAACCAGGTCTCCCTGTCGTACATTGCAACTATTTTGTGAGCTTGTTTATAAGCTATACAGATTTGCTACAAGTACCTTTGCTGATTTGAGACTTAAGTGAACATATGGTGCAAGAAGTCACCTCACTATGCAATTTAACAGATTCCCCCAAAAAAAATCCCAAGAGAAGGCATTTATAAGAGTAAAAATTTAGGGCTGGTGAAACTTGGTGGAGTTGGCTGAGGAATTCTTCAACTTTCTAAAAAGATATGTATCATGTATTGGGACCAAGTTCAGTACTGAAAAGATCTATTTGAAATCTTCTTGTTCTTGCATTTGGCTGAAGGGTATATTATTCCAAATTTACCATGTCAAATGTCTTAATTAAGCTTTCAACATTTCATTAAGTCAAAGTTCACCATCTTTGAAGCACAAAGCATAAAGACAAGACTATATTGCTTATAATATAGTCAATAAATATTGTAATACTTATATTCAGATTCAGTGAATTTTCTGGTTAGATCATACATTAACCTTGGGGCAGAGCGATAGTACAGCAAGAAGGGCATTTGCCTTGCCTGGGTTTGATTCCTGGCATCCCCTATGGTTTCCCGAGCACCTCCAAGAGTAATTCCTGAGTGCAGATCCAGGAGTAACCCCTGAGAATTGCCGGGTGTGACCCAAAAAAGCAAAACAAAGAAACAAACAAAATTATACATTAACCATACTTAATTTTTTTTTATCTCAAATCTACTTTTCTTTTTTCAGTTTTTAGATCTTATTGATTATGTTATCTATTTTTACTTAGGCACCATGATTTACAAATCTGTCACTAACAAAGGTCAAGCATTCAATGTTTCAACACCACCCACAACGTGTTAAAGATGATGGTTTGAATAAAGTAACTTAACTATAAGGCTATACCCCAAAAGACCTATTGGCAAACATTATATGATTTATGTTAAGAGTGTCTATTCACAATAGCTAGAAGATAAAAAAACATCAAAGAACCTTAGAATGTTAGATAACATTAGAATGTTAGATAGCATTAAATATATTATTCTACTTATTTATGCAGCATTATAGCAGAAAAAAAATTAATTCATGATAATATATGGATGAACCATCACAACACAAAACTTTGGGAAATTAAGCAATCACAAAACAAATGCTGTATTATCTGAGAAACCTAAATGTGCAGTCAAATTCATAGGAAGAGAAAATAAAATTATGGATACTGATTGCTGCCGACTGATGAATCATTGGTTTTTGAGGCAGAATTACTTTATTGAAGACCCTCTCCTTCTTCAGCAGTTCTGGGACAGAAACTGTAGAGCTCAAGAGGTCCCCATGAATGAGTGAGGGCAGAACTTCCCAGAAGATAAGGACCATTGTCTGGGCTAACCATCTTTGTAGCTCTGCAGTGGAGGGCCTTGTGCACCTGAGCACTCTATTGCTACAGCTAAACTCACTATCATAGCAGAAAACTACCTTGATAATGTGGTCTCATACCCATTCCTGCATTGAAGACAGACAAAATGGTGTCACTGTTAATGTCACAGGAAGCACCCTGGTCCGCTATGTAACCCAGGATCCCTTGAGGCCTGATTCACCACCTTTTTGATGTTATTGGACATTTCTCCAGGGCATAGGCCAGTCCACGACCAACACATAGGAGGTGGAATAGCCTCCCATCAGGTCCAGAATGGCCTTGCCCACAGTTTGGACAACAGGAGTGACCGTCCTAGTGGTTCCTCTGCCATCACACCATAGCTTCCTAGGGAGCATCTACCTATTTTCTGGATAGCAGTGAGGGCATGGAATAGAATCTTACTGGGACATGGAGACAGGCCACTGAGATCAAGATGGATCACTGGTGGCCATAATTTCTACTTTGCCAAAGTTTAAAACATCTCTAGTGACTAGGAACCCCATACAGCCACATCCAATCATATCTACCTTCACCTATATGGCTCAGAAATGCATCTGGTGCTTTGCAAAAAATTGGTTTCTGTAGAATAGGGAGGAACAAAGAGCCAAGAACAGCCACTTAATGGATATAGGATTTCACTTCTGCATGATGAGAAAGTCATGAAGATTTTTGGCTTAGCATTGTGAGTGTTGTTGATGTACTGAACACTATGTTTTCTAAAAAATATTCATGTTAATGAAAGGATGCAGTTAATTAAGGTTGCTCTAGAGATAAAGTGAGAGAAATAAGAAAAGTGCCTGTTATAGTGGCAGGTGGGGGATGGGTAGGGAAACTGGGCACATTGGTGGTGGGATAGGTGTTTGGATGGGTGTTTGAATATTACATGGCTGAAACTCAGCCATGAACAGCATTGTAACAGTATATCTCACTGTGATTCAATTAAAAAGTGAATTAAATGAATGAATGAATGAATGAATGAATGAATAAGTGAAATTCTGCTCTACAGGAAGCATGTGAAACTGCAAGAATTTAACGTTATCATAGCTTAGGTTTCCCTTTTATAACAAATAGTGTTGACAAGGAATATATTTGCTTCCATCACATCAAAGAGGACATGATTTCCTCAATGTTTTCTTACTGCTTAATTATCTCCCTTTGGTTTTGAACTTTTTATTTTTTTTTTGTCTCCACTGGCTATTTTCCCAGTCTAGTCAAAATATTCAGTTCTAGTGTCCATTAACTTAAGTTTAAGTTAGCCTCAGTCCATCTCTAATTATTTACATAGAAAATGGAAGTTTATATACAAATAGGAGCAAACTGAAGATTGTTGAAATAAGAAACTAATATGTAAAGCTTGGTGATTATATAATACAAAGTTTGCATCAGAGAGATAATGCAATAGCTAAGTCACTTGCTTTACATGTGGCTGACCCAAGTTCGGTCTCCAGAAGTGCATATGGTTGAACAACCAAGAGTCATTCCTGAGAGCAGTGTCAAGAGTAAGCCCTGAGGAGGAACTAGAGCAAGTGATGGCACAGAAATGGATGTAGAAGGATCCAAAGGAAAAGGAAGACCATGAAACCAAGTTAAAGACAAGGTCTTCCACTAAATGCACAAAGAGGTCTAGTAGTATAAGTCAGGCATAGTGGTGGTCTCCTAGAAATGATGGACCCAAGCAGAATTATCTCAGGGCTCTAGAGTTGAGCTGCCTACCTTGGTTGGTAGAGTTACAAAGGGAATATTCCCTGGATCCCTGGTAATGCTTGGGAGGTCCTTCCAAAAATCAGTAGACTCCCATTAAACAAATATCTTAGGTGCTTATCTTAGGTGCTTCAGAGATCTTCAAAATAAGATCTAACAATTAAGATACTCACAACAAAAGGATCAATGGTTCCAAAGTCTTTACAATTTTCTCTCAGCCTGTATTCACCATCTGCCTTCATTATAGTTCATTCTAAATTGTGTTTCCCATGTCCATCATCATTTCATATGCACTCTATCCAGACACAGCATAATTCATTGTAACTTTTCCTGTGATGCAAATGTTTTATATCCACATGTTGTGGTATAGTAGCTGTTAGACATATGTGACTAGAGGCCTGTGTATAGGAATAAAAAGAGGGAACATCCTTTTCTACTTCCAGATCTGTTGAAATTATGACGGATTTTGGACCTTTGTGAGATCTAGAGTCTGGAATCAGCTGGCTATATGTTCATGGTAAGAAGTATCAATGCCATTCTCTACAAATTATATTCTGAACTACTTTCTGGTTCAGAGATTCAGCCTCTGCATCTAGGGAGGGGCTGTATCTCTGCTAGGGAGATCTTATCTCAGGGAATCAGCTCTGGCATTTGTGAAGCTTGAGCCATAGGGTCCACCTGAAGATCTACATTTCAATAGGATCATTTACCTGGCTTATCTCTAGATAGCCCAGCCCATGATGGGCTGGGTTGGAAGGTTTCGATGGGCTTCTTCTATAAAATAAACTAGGAGAAAGGAGAAAAGGCTTGTTGGCCATTTTGACTTCTCTTTGTTCTCTGCCTCTCCTCTCGGCCTCTCTGTTCTCTTCCCTGTTAGGCCTTAGCATGTGGTAGTGGCCTTCTTGGCCTGGGGTTCTAAAGCTACATGTGGCTGGAACCCAGCTAGGAACCTAAAGTTTGAGGTTTTCCTTTTACTGGATTATATACCAGAACCTGTGAGAGTTCTTTTAAAACTGCCCTGGGCTCCTGAGTTTTCATCCATTCCCTGCCGACTTTGGAGGTAGAAGCGAACTCGTTTCCTGATATCATTGGGGTCCCAAGAGGCTCCTGGCATTTAGTCACTGATATAAACATGGAAATACATGCACTTCACATCAGAATTGCCCATTTCACCCATTACAAATACATTCCAACATGTTAAAGCTTGTATTCACAAGGGATAGTCTACATATTTAAAAAGTTGAGAAAAGGTCTGGAAAGACAGTACAGTGAGTAGGGCACCTACCTTTCATGCGGCAAACAGTGTTCAATCCCCAGCATCCCAGGTGGTCCTCCAAGCACCTCCAGGAGTGATCTCTGAGGGCAGAGCCTGGAGTAGCTGCTAAGAATTGCTGGGGGTGGCCCAACAACAACAAAAACAACAAGAACAATGACAACAACATCAAAAAGTCAAAGTTGAGGGAGTTAACATTCCTTTACCACCTTAGGAACTTGCTAAGTGTTCTGTTTTCCTGAGAGAGTCTTCAGAGTGCTTGAAAGAAATGCTCCTCTCCTTAGTGCAGGCCAGAGCACATATGGCAGCACTCACGGAAGCCTGCTTGCTCCGCACCATCTGCCCAGCTGGGTGGTCTTTGGAGGAAGCCCTCGAAGTGGTGATTAGGACCAGAATTGCCCTGCCACCCACACCCAATCCTAAGGTCAGAACTCAGCCAGCTACAACATATTAACTATCCTAAAATAATAAAAACAAATTAATGGAATTGCCTCAGGGGAAATCAAACTTCACTTATAGGCCTAGTAGCTGAAACAGCTGTTAAAATTCATTAAATTGGAAGTTCCTCTAAGAGCTTCTAGTGGATGTTTTTCAAAGTCCTTAGGCCAATACTATAAAACAAAATAAAAACTAAAAACTCTTAGTTAAGAATTATTCATCATAAATTTTTTTTCAGGGAGAAAATAGAGCACATTTTAAAATCTTCATAGGATGTTAGATTGTTGTTCTACTATTTGGAAAATTTATACTTCAGAAGGTTCACAGATAAACTTGTGATAGTTCTAAAGCTTTAAGAAGGGGAGATCCATTGTTGCATTCAAAACCCCAAAAAGCTTTCCACTAAGAATTATTTTCCTTTTCAAAGAATTTTTTGTAAGATGTTTACAGATTTTCACAAGTATGGTTAGAAATTCTATAGTAAAAATTTTAGCTAATGACAAAAGCAACTTAATCAGCTTCAAATAATTGTTTATCTGAGTTTTACTTTGAAGCATTTGTCATGCTGTGAGGAGTGTATTTGTAGAGTCAGGAGATATTACAGTGCTTGGGTATATCCCTAGCACACACCTGGCCTTTGTTGAACTCCAGGCACAATGTGGACCCCTGCCAATTGCTATATGCAGCCCCTTTAGGCCCCTAAGCACCACTAGAGTGGCCCTAGCTATCTCCTGAGACCCTGGGTAGCCTGAAACCCAGGTACCCAACCAATATCACATCTTCAGGTCCTTGCACATCTTCAGGTCCTTTTTAAGCTATAGACAGACAAATAGATATTCCAGTCACCTAGTTACATACATTGTGTTTGGTTAGAAGGCTGAACTAAGTTAACTTCTGTACTTGCGTTGATATTGTGATTTCTGTTCTATGACATGGAGTCAATTGTTTAATTTTTCTGTAGTTGCTGTAGCTAAAGTCCCAATGTACTGTCATTGGTTTAATATGTGTTGACAGGCATGGCATGGATCATCTATTTTGTTGGTACGGCTCCAGAAGACATCCCAGCTCTGAAGCCAACAAGTCTTGTTGCTTCTAATACCTAGGTTGCAGCTAAAGTGGCATATTCCTAGAGTCAACAGTTGCACTAGAACCAGAAGTTGGCACTGTGACCTCCTGGGGGGTAGCTGGGAATACCCAGATGCGCAGTCAAATCTGGTACTGCTAGTCATTCTTAGAGGCTTGGTTCTCTGTAATAAATTTCCTTCTGCTTAAATAACCAGAGAACATTCCATTTGTGTTCATTTGGATATCAAGGGAGCCAAGAAATGTTGAAGGGTATCCCTTCAAAGTTTGCATGCTCAAGGGAAGGACAATTAGTCAAAAGGATATGAGAGTTTTTAATCAAAAAAAATGGAGTGGTGGTGGTGATGGACTATAGGTGATAAAATGGTTAAATTCTGCAAATTAACATAAAGATAAATTAGCATTACTTTAAGAGTACTGCCACATGTCTCTTGAGGTATTGCAGGTGTGGCTGTGGCGCCTGATGCGTAGGTAGGTGGCAGACAGGAGACACGCTTGTCTACATCCAGGGCTCTGCCCCGTGGGCCCTGAATGGTTGTTGATCTGACATAGAAAAAGACTGGGCCCCCTGGGGTGAACCCAGAGTCATGGCATAGCCTGGTAAGCTACCTGTAGTGTATTTGATATGCCCAAAACAGTAACAATAATGGACCTCATTCCCAACGAATGGAGGGAGACAATATTGCGCTTGCTGGAGCAAATCAATGAACAATGGGAAGACAAATGATAGAAGTGAAGTGATAATAGTACTGTAGATTAGTCAGAAAAACCAAATTTTCTGAAGTCTTGGAATTTACATTCTACTCTAAGAGCTAAATTATCTCAAGGTAAGGAGTCAGAACCCCTTCATAACTTTTTAAGAAAAGGCCCTAAAGTGCAAATCATTAGGAAGGATTTTTAAGTAGTCTAAAATTGGGAACTTTGCTATTGAAGTAAAGGCTTCATTTTTCGAGGCATAAGGGAGAAATAAAGAAATAAAGATGTGTGAAGTACCAAAATAAAGATTGAGGGATTAACATGTATGAGAAATATTCATTTTGAGTATTTCTCAAATAGGTTTGCATTTAATAACTGGGAGAGAACCCTAAAAAATTTAAAGCAATGCAAACAATTGAGGCACTATAGCTCACAGATTTCAAGGGTCCAGCTGTACTCTAAATAAATCTTACCAAAGAACACATGCACACTGATAATGGCAGATCCCTGCCCTTTAATTCCTCTAGGTATCCTGACTTTCTTGGTTAGATGTGATTAGATTCCTGAATACATATCAAATGGAAAAGTTCATCATCCATGGGCACTACCTTATTTCCTATATGACTTTCCAGCATTTTTTGCTAGACCTTGCTTGTCTCTTATAGTGTGGTCACTAGTTCATGGGCTGGCTGCTAGAGATATTAGCTTTGGGATCCTGCATTCCTCAAGGGAAAACTGACCCCTATTCATTATAACTCAATTCTAAGTCTGTAGTTGTATTTCTACTTTTATCTAGGACTGTTATTTCTTTTTTTTTTTCTTGCTTTTTGGGTCACACCCTGCAATGCTCAGGGGTTTCTCCTGGCTCGGTGCTCAGGGGACCATATGGGATGCCAGGGATCAAACCCGGCCGGCATGGCCGGCCGCATGCAAGGCAAACGCCCTACCTGCTGGGCTATCACTCCGACCCCCTGGACTGTTATTTCTTTCACTCAGTCATTTCACAGGTTGAATTCACTTCCACCTGCATTGAAAATGTTATTGACACGATAATGTCACAAAAATGATTGGACTCAAACATA
The DNA here is from genome assembly GCA_021461705.1 of Cryptotis parvus. Lineage (NCBI taxonomy): Eukaryota > Metazoa > Chordata > Mammalia > Eulipotyphla > Soricidae > Cryptotis > Cryptotis parvus. The sequence continues at coordinate 43,439 of JAJIBD010039348.1, read as the reverse complement.
CAATGTGCGTTATATGTCACTTGGAAGGATCATAGAAGAACAGGAAAAAAAGGATTAATACTAATTGAATTTCAATTCTGTTCAGATGTGGTTCTAATACCGTGACTATGTGCCATTTTCATTTCACATAATTAATACAGTGGCTTGCATCCTCAAGCCAAAAGCCCTTTGGTCTGTGTCCAGGCACTGAATACAGCAAAATTTAGTTTAACTGCATATCTTTCTTTCTTTCATTCTGCTTTCTGAACCACAAGACCCTCTGTCCATCTCATCTCCCATTTGCCACTTTCAACTGAGAATCTACCCCCACTCTACTTTCAATTATTTTTTATTTCTAAAGTTTCTAGTGATGCTCTAAGCTCATTCCCAAGTTCAAGTCAGTTCTAAGAAATATGTTTGTCCCATCATGTACTAACACTGACCTCACACACAGAGATTGTGATAAGCATCAAATTGCTAACATTCCTACAATTTTCTAAGTATGTATCTGGCTTTTTTGAATCAATGGCAGATGTTAAGTGAATGGATTCTCCCAACAGAATTTTTAAAAGGAATACATGTTTCTTGTCTTACAATTTCTCAAGGCTTTCTTCTCTCCTTGACCTTCCACATTTTCTTTCTAAGGATTCCTAAGTATAAACTTCTAAATAGTGACTGGGAGCTCCTTAAAAGATTGGAGAGTAAAGATAAAATTATGGATCAAAAAATAATGAACAGTAAAATTACATCCCTAAAGAGAATTCTGTGAGCTGATAATCCTGATTCCTGAATATACAAGTTTACATACATACATACAAGCGCCGCATGCACACAAAACACACAAACACACATACCATTGAGTTTTCATCAAAGCATTTAAAATTTGAATGATTACACTACCTTCATTTTTCACAAACTGAATTACAAAACACAAGAGGTTTTCAAGAACAACACTGCTTTTGCAACAGGATTCCTGTGCTAAGCTCTGGATAAGACTGCTATCTTAAGAATTATGATCCTAGTTGAGAGAAACAGTGCTACATTCTAAGAGAACTTGAAAGGTCAGGTCAAAACACTGCAACAAATATTGAAGTACCAGGATGAAACATTCCCCCCCAACTTTAAAAAAAATAAAAGAGAAATAGGAGCTAGAGATATTTCACTATTTTTAATTTTTTTTACTTTATTTAAACACTGATTTACAAAGTACAAAGTTTTTCACAATACAGTTAGAAATATTCACTGTTCAATACCAGTCCCATTACCAGTGTGTTGCCACCTCCACAAAAGACCCGCATTTCCCACCCTCCCTTCCACTCCCCATGTATGACCCCCTAGCTGTCACTGATTATATTGACCATTACATCCAGTATACAGGACTAGTATTGATAAAGTCATGACCTTTTTCTGGGTTGTTATTATTTCACCATTTTTGGCAGTGCAATATTGTGGAAACTATTTCCTTCCTTTAGCTCCCCTACTGGAGAGAGAAAACTTTCCTTCTACTATCTGAGTAAGAGTCTTCAAAAGAATTTTGATAACCATCACATAAATTATGATGACTACAGGAAGTGAAAAACTGTCATTTTATTTTGTTGTATTTGGTTACTATCTTCTTAGGGATTGTTTTGCACAAAATACTTTGGCAAGTAAAATGGATTATTGGGAGTTTTTCTGGGAATGACAACATAAGGCAAAGAGAAGAGAGTAGAGCTGTGTCTTCAAAAACAGGTGGTTGAACTGGTGCCGTGGATTAGTGCCAGTTGAACTGGTGCCACTCCTTAGGTACAGGAAGGTTGACAACTACTGGTCTATCACCTTGGTTTATCTCCAATTCATGGACCAGTATGCATGAAAAATTGGGTGCAAAAAGGCAAGGAATATTGGAGATGAACTGTGGCTTCTGACAGCAGCTGCATGTTCAATGACGGTGACAATTCAGATAGTTCAGCCTTTTCTGGCTTACAAAATAAACTATGAAATAATAAAACATGCACATGCTTCACAAACATTCAGAAACTGCTTTAGAGAATTGACTTCACAACTGATTTGAGTAATAGAAAATTAAGTGGTAACGCGTCATTTTTCATACTTGTAACTGAAAGAAAAGTCACCTAGAGATATAAATTATGATGCACTAGTTCAAGAGAATTGCTCTCAACCCATTATGGTCTCACTTTGCTAGGTTGCAATGTAACTGAAGTAGCTCTAATATACCCACTGAATTTTCATAATTTATTTTTTCCCTCCTATGTTTGTTGATTGTACTCAGTGATGTTTTGAGAAATGTTTGTCAACCTGTTCTCATGGGGTTAAGGGTAAGGGAGCAACTGATACATAAAGATGAAATGACATTTCATCAGCTTCCAACTAATTGCTTCCAGTTATCAGTGTCACACCCACTAAATGTGGAATTGGAAGGTAACAGAGAGATAGCACAGGGATTAAGCCGCCTTGCGTGTGGCTGACCCCATTCAATATCATACCACCTGGTTCCCCAAACATTGCCAGAATGACCAAGGCAATCCCCAGCAGCTAAATACCTGAGCAGCACTGCATCCTTGGGTTTTCACTTCAAAAATGTTGACGGATTGGCCAAGTATCACCAGGAGTAATTTCAGGCCTCCCATACACAGTTAGGGAGGCCCCTCAAATTAGCAAAGTCAATGTGAAGCTAGGAAAAGATGAGCACAGTCAGTGCTCAGGAAGCACCGTGAACTGTCCCCACATGCTGCCCAATTTGTACCTATGACTGGCGGTGGCCACTTGATCTGCACCACTCACTCACTTTCAATAATTTTGTTCATTTTTATCTTCTGTTAAATCTTTCCTTCAACAATTCCAAATATTCTATAAATAATAAATGTAATTTCAAATGCAAACAGAAATAGGAGTTAAAGGTTATACAGGGAAATAGAGACAATAAAAATATCAGTCTCTATCAAATGTCTGGGGAAGAAAATTGTGCATGGCTACTAAAATTGTGCTACTTCATGTCTGTCATGCTAGGGATATCTATGGCCAGCCTGGGACTCCAGGCAATGGACTAATACAAAATGATGCTTGAATGACCATGTGGGCCAAGATACAACTTGGGTCTGTTGCATTTAGTATGTGCCACCTAGCTCCTGTGCTAGCTCCCTCACCCAACGGCAATGTTTTAAAACAAAACAATAGTCTCACTGGTTTTTAGTTTCATGCTGTAGAAACCTATATGCCAGCATATTTTAAAACTTGACTTATAAGGTGCCAGGATATGATAAAATACTTGTTCTTATTTGGCAATAGAAGTTGGCCCTTTAGCCACACTGAAAAGCACAATCATTTACCTTCTGCAAAGAATTCCTCATATTCTACAAAGGGAGGCAGCAGTTGAATAGGTGGTGAGTTCTTTTGCTAATGAAATTGTGCCTCTTAGGTTTTAGAAGAGTGTGCTACTAGCAACTATGTAAGTCACAGAATTCTTCACAGTCAGTAGTTTCTAGAAAATTTCTACTGAGGCTTCTGAATTTATACTCTGTGTATATTCTGATTCTCTGCTATAGTCAAAGTAAAGGTGAAAATGACCAAGGCCCAATTAAGGTGCTCACACAAGAAAAAAATCATTAAATATTATGATTAGCATTCTTCTTTCTTCAAGTAAGACGATAAAAGTCACTGTTTCCAATCAAAAACAATACCACACACAGAATAAAAGTCTGACCTCAATTTCACATCTGCATTAACAATTCAAGAAGGACAATTTTGTAATCTTCTGTGAGTAGAAATTCTATCGCTGGCCCAATTCAGCTCCATGTTGAATGAGGCCAAGCCAATTTAGAAAAAAAAAAAAAAACGGATAGCAAAGAGGTTTTCCACACAGGACTTTTGTACAGCTCACTTTGATAGTGATGTGCTACATTTACACATTCCAATTATGTTCTTATAAAGTTCTGTGAACAGCATGAGGTCAACCCAATTAAAGGGCAGCATGAAAACTTTCTCTCAGTCCCTGGTCTCTCCCTACCCAACACCAGCCATCCTATTTTATTATATTAACAAGAAACTTAATATGGAACTGAAGTTTAAAGTTCTCACTATTCTATGTATATTAAATAGAGGAAGAGGCCATTATTAGGTTTTCATTTAAGACCTATTCTAGGGACGAGGGTATAGCAAAGTGAGAACCCTGAGTTCAATCTATCACCACAAGAAATACAAAAGATATATTAGGCTGTTCCAAAGAATCTATTCTTTTTTTTTTTTTTGCTTTTTTGGGTCACACCGGTGATGCTCAGGGGTTACTCCTGGCTCTGCACTCAGGAATTACTCCTGGCGGTGCTCGGGGGACCATATGGGATGCCGAGGATTGAACCCGGGCCGGCAGAGGCCGGCCACGCACAAGGCAAAAGCCCTACCCGCTGGGCTGTCGCCCGGCCCTCTATTCATTTTTAAAATAATTATTTTCATTTCTCCAATCTTATAAAGGTCAAAAGTAGTTCTTAAAGTATGTCAGAATATTATCAACCCAATATTGCACAGATTGGTTAAAAAAGAGAGTGAGAAACCAATCCCTTTGAGAAGTCTTCAGGGCAACATTACTCCCAAGCTCAAAGTCCAACTCTAACCATGTCAACAGTAAAAGCTTCCCCAAAAGTCAAATCTTGCTTAAGCATTTTCAAGTGCATTTACTGTGAAACTATCTAATATAAAATGGTCAGCCTGGAGCTAAAACAGTAAAGTGATATCATGACATAATTTAATAGAATTAACCCCATTTGAGAATTAGATGGCCACCAGACGCTAAGAAACCTTTGTAATGGTGAGATAAAATACAATAGTCACTAGCAGCATGGGTCAAAATGACTATTTTAAGGAGCACAGCTTCAAATGGTGAGGACAGACTTATCATACTGATCTGATGGGAAACTTTAGAAACCTTAGACTAATTCGCGAAACTCACACAGAGCAAGTAAATGCTTGTATTCTGCAAATAGTAACTACAATCACACTTCTAAAACCAGAATAAGAATGGGGGAAGCAGGGAGACTTTCAGCCTCTCAGACACTGTCACTGTCATCTTGGAATTGTATTAAAACACCTATGCCTGCAAATAAACTTTACTGGAAAAATAAATAATGTTGGAACTATTTCCCCAATAACACAAGTGGCAGGCAAATAGTCAAAATGCCTGTTACAGATGAACTGAACAGCAAAAGGGAAGAAAATCACAATTTTAACCTGAAAAAGAATACTGAAAGAGCAGGCTTTTTAAGTAGAATACAATAAACCTATGAAAAATTTAACATTAAACAAGAAAAATGTTGAGCCTTTGTATGATCAAAGACATAAAGGTGCCATTAAAAAGACATCAATTATTACCTGTTTGAAACCTCTTTATTTTTTTCTTATACTCTCTTTTATTTTTTTTTAATTTTTTTAATTTTTTTTTACAGTTACAAAGATATACAATTAAAAAGTTCATATTTGGGTTTTGGTCATACAGTGTTCCAGCACCCATCCCTCCACCAGTGCCCATCTCCCACCACCAACGTCCAAGGTTCCCTCTCCCCCCCCCAGCCTGCCTCCATGGCAGGTTCTTTATTTCTTTCCCTTTTTCTCTCTTTCTCTTCTCCTTCCCTTCCAGACTATGGATTACAGAATATACATTAAAAGGTTGTCATATGTATCTTTTTGCCTGCATTTAATGCTCAGTTCAAGGTTGGTATTAGTACCCTCGACAATTGTTAGCACACTATTCCATTTTCTGTCTTACCTAGCCTCTGACTCCCACATGTTTGTGATAATTTCCACCTTTGACAAGACCTCCTGATATATGTTTCACTTGACCTTGGATATTGGTATCATAATATGTACATATATATTTATGTTATGCAGATAAATGCAGTCATTCTGTATCTGTCTCTCTCCTGGCTAATTTCACTCAACATAATCTTCTCCATGTCCATCCACTTATAGGCAAATTTTATAACTTCGTTTTTCCTGACAGCTGCATAGTATTCCATTGTATAGATGTACCGAACCTCTTTAAAAAATTGTATTTAACAGATTGTAGTAAAACAAAGTCTTAAGTGAATTTTCTATTTGCTAAGTATACCAAACACTATCCAAAATGCCAGAAATGTGCTGGTGTGGATGCAGGGAGAAGGGACTTTCATCCACTGTCGGTGGGAATACCGATTGATACATTATTTGGAAAAAAAATATGAGCATTCCTCCAAAGACTAGATATTGAGCTACCATTTGAGCCAGCAATATCACTAATGGGAATATATCTTGTAGATCCAAAATCACACAGCAGAAACACGATCAGCACTCCTATATTTATTGCAGCTCTAGCCAGAATCTGGAAACCTAAATGACCGAAAACAGAAGACTGACTAAAGAAACTGTGGTACATCTACACAATGGAATACTATGCAACTTTCAGAAAAGATGAAGTCATGAAAGTTACATGCAAATGAATGGACATGGAGACTATCATGCTTAAGGAAATCAATGAGAAGGAAGATGACAGATATAAAATAACTGCATTCATTAATGGGATATAAATATATACCCAGTGGTCTACTAATTGTGGGAAATATCAATGCCAGACTAGAACTATGAGTTAAATGTACACAAAGGGATTTACATGATAACCCTAAATATCTGTAGGGCAAGCCACAATGTATAAAAGAAGAGAGAGAGAGAAATAAAAGGAAAAGTTCCTGTTATAGAGGCAGACTGGGGGAGGGGAGGGAGGGAAGTTGGGCCATTGGTGGGAATAGGGCACTGGTGGAGGGGTAGGTGCTGGAATAATGTATGATTGAAACCCAATCATGAACATTTTTGTAATTGTGTATCACACTGTGGTATAACAAAAAAGTAATAAAAATTGCCAGAAATCTAAAAACATTTTATAGCTTTATAAAAGCTTATGGTTTATAAAGTAAAACATTATAGATTTTTAAATAACTTTAGACAGTAGTAATACTACAAAAAGTAACAGGATCATTGAGTAAACAATGACAAGCGAGTGTCTAATTTATTTTCAATTTTAGGCAATATGGTTTACAAAACTGTGAACAATAGTTTCATGCATCAAACATTTCAGCACCACACCCTCCACCGCAGCTACTCTTGCTTCTACCATCATCCCAGCTTCTCCTCCACCATCATCCCAGCTTCTCCTCCATCATCATCCCAGCTTCTCCTCCACCATCATCCCAGCTTCTACCCCAGCATCATCCCAGCTTCTCCTCCACCATCATCCCAGCTTCACCCCCACCATCATCCCAGCTTCTACCCCAGCATCATCCCAGCTTCTCCTCCACCATCATCCCAGCTTCTCCTCCACCATCATCCCAGCTTCACCCCCACCATCATCCCAGCTTCTCCCCCACCATCATCCCAGCTTATCCTCCACCATCATCCCAGCTTCTCCTCCACCATCATCCCAGCTTCTCCTCCACCATCATCCCAGCTTCTCCTCCATCATCATCCCAGCTTCACATCAACCATCATCCCAGCTTCTCCCCACCATCAGTCCAGCTTCTCCTCCACCATCATCCCAGCTTCTCCCCACCATCATCCCAGCTTCTCCTCCACCATCATCCCAGCTTATCCTCCATCATCATCCCAGCTTCACATCAACCATCATCCCAGCTTCTCCCCACCATCATCCCAGCTTCTCCCCCACCATCATCCCAGCTTCTCCTCCACCATCATCCCAGCTTCTCCTCCACCATCATCCCAGCTTCTCCTCCACCATCATCCCAGCTTCTCCTCCACCATCATCCCAGCTTCTCCTCCACCATCATCCCAGCTTCTCCTCCACCATCATCTCAGCTTCTCCCCCACCATCAGTCCAGCTTTGACTCCATCCTAATCTTCCTCTTCCTCACTGTGGTAAACTTCCTTAAGCTCAGTTCGCAGTTTCCATTGCCTTTGGACATTTCTTATTGCCCTAGTATGGTTTGTTATATCCCACATATGAGAAAAAATCCATTCTGTAGCTGTTCCTCTTCTTTTCTGACTGATAGGGTCTGTTTACAGTTTCCAAAGGAGAGAAAACAGCTGAGACATCAGGGTGGTGTAAGAAGCGATTCTACCTCAAGAAATTTATGTTGGGGGACCGGAGCGATAGCCCAGCAGGTAGGGCGTTTGCTTTGCACGCGCCGGCCTGTGCCGGCCCAGGTTTGATCTCCGGCATCCCATATGGTCCCCCCGAGCACCGCCAGGAGTAATTCCTGAGTGCAGAGCCAGGAGTAACCCCTGAGCATCACTGGGTGTGACCCAAAAAACAAAAAAAAAAAGAAATTTATGTTGGGGGTTGGAACAATATTACAGCGAGTAAGGTGCTTGCCTTGCATGGCATGGACCTGTGTTTCATCTTGTGCATCCTATGTGGTCCCATTACCCCTCCAGGAGCAATCCCTCAGGCAATCAGGAGAAAACTGAGCACCACTAGTTGGGGAACAACCCCCAACAGAAGAAATTTTTTTTTTTATTTTTTAATTAATTAATTTATTTTTGACAATTACAAAAATGTTCATGTTTGGGTTTCAAGCCATACATTGTCCCAGCACCCATCCCTCCACCAGTGCCCACCTCCCACCACCCATGTCCCCGATACCCTCTCCCTCCCCTAGCCTGCCTCCAGAGAAATTTATGCTGTGAAAATGATATACTCATTTAACATATTTTCTTGTGAAGATATTAATAAAAATATTAATTGTGGCGAAAGTTGTGCCATATAGTGTGCAGCCCAGAGAAAGTCTCTGATGACAGGAATTGAGGCCTCTAGCCAAGAGATTTATGGGAAAGTTGGGGAAGGATAATGCCTCCCTAGACGAGCCTTAGAAGGACTGAAACCTTGACTGAGGAGTGACTTCTCTCTCATGTGGGACCCTAAGGCAGTACAGTCCAGCTAAGCTGGTTCCCAGTTCCTGAACCACAGAAATTCTGGGTTGATTTTAAGGTACTAATTTCTTCACAGCAATTTGCTATGCAGGAAGAGTCAACTAATATACCTGGCCAGAAAATTCTACTAGAATATTGATATTAGATGTTTTTAGATTCAGAAAATATATGCGATTTGCCACAAACCAAGAAACCACCTGCCTGAACTTTCATCTAGTTCAAAAGACTTTTGAGCTGAAAATACCTGTAAGACTTTTACCAGATGGTTCATGGAAGCTGTTTTTTTTTTTTAATTTGCCAAGTATGATGTTTTTCTAACTCCAGTAAAAAACTAAGATGATTTCAATATAGAAATCATGCTTGGTAAAGGAATATAATTGCTAACTCCTTGAAGATTCATACTTCATATTGACATCTTAAAGGTTATATGAGCATCGTTCAGGAAAGACTTTCAAACTTTAGTCTCACATCTCCCAATATTTATTTTCCATTTCTTCTTTCTTTACTACCTTACTGTCTTACTATTATCTTACTCTGCAACACTTGAAGAAAGGCTGTCCTCTGCATATCAGAACTACTGACTTTGTGGTTTGTAGCATCATTCGCGTTAGACTAAGGGTTAATTGCAGACTAAAAGTTAGACTAAAAGTTAATTATAGTGTATTGCCATTCACTAGGGTGCATAGGGTACATAGGTGCACAGGGTTCTATAAGTGTCACTGTCTGAGACTGGAATTCACTGTGGTCTTTTTGTCATACTTCTGGAACCAGGCTTCTCCAGTCTCTTTACCTCCTGTGTGTCTCTGTCTCTGACCCCCACCCTACTCTCACCTTCTGCCTCTCTCCCTCTCACTTGTCTCTATGTGCCCAGCAGGGAGACTGGGGGAATGTAGCTTCATATATGGCAAGGTAAGGATGGTCATCTAATTCTAACAGAAGCAAAAGTGCTATCCTTGCCATTCTTATTTGTTTCTTGTATGTTTAGTTGTGTAAGACTCAGGCAGGAGTCAGGGGTGCTTTTGACTAGGGTCCCTAAAGAGTTTCAGTGTACATGCTAGAATGACTTTCACTCTTAGGGAGTCTCTCAAGGGGGTCCTGTCTCATTTGGTGCCATACTATGCTCACACCTTCACCTCCCCAGCCTTCTCAGAGAAATCAAGTTATCTTGCTCCCTTTTTAGTGCTACCAGTAGGTCCTCAAATGACAAGACACCAAGGTGTGGGTCCTGGGTCGTGTGTCAAGACAGACAATGGAAAGCCTATTTTGTTCAGAGAGAGATAGAGGAGAGAGGAAGATTTTTATTATTTATTTATTTATTTATTTTGTTATTTTTTAAAACATTTTATTATACCACCGTGAGATATACAATTACAACGTTGTTCATGTTTGGAGGTTTCGGTTACACAGTGTTCCAGCACCCCACCCTCCACCAGTGCCCATCACCCACCACCCATGTCCCCAATTCCCTCCTCCTCCCACATCCTGCCTAAATGGCAGGTTCTTTATCTCCTCTCTCTCCCTCTCTCTCTCTTACTTCTCCTACACATTGTGGGTTGCACTCACGTACACTTAGAAGCCATCATTTGCATTTTTTGTCTATATTTAATGTTCAGTTCTATGTTGGTATCAGCCCTTTTGACATTTATTCACACATGTTCCCTCTCTATCTTACCTAACCTCTGACTCCCACGCTTGTGGTAATTTCCACTTTTGGTAAGATCACCTGGTATATTTATGCCATGCAAATAAATGCAGTCATTCTATGTCTCTCTCTTTCCTTCTGACTAATTTCATTCAACATGATTCTTTCCATGTTCATCCATCCATTTATAGGCAAATTTCATAACTTCATTTTTCCTGACAGCTGCATAGTATTCCATTGTGTAGATGTATTTATTTATTTAAAAAAATTTTATACCACTGTGAGGTATACAGTTACAAAAGTGTTCATATGTGGGTTTCAGTCATACAGTGTTCCAGCACCCATCCCTTCACCAGTGCCCATTTCACACCACCAATGTCCACTGATTCCTCCCATCCCCAGCCTCGTCTGTGGCAGGCAATTTTCACTTCTTTCTCTCTCTCTATCTCTCTTTCTCTCTCTCCATTCTCTTACACATTGTAGCTTTCAATACATACATTTAGAGCTTATCACCTATATCCTTTTGTCTAATTTCAATGTTCATTTCTATACTGGTATTATCATTTACCATAATTACTAGTACACTGTTCCTTTCTCTGTCTTACCTAACTAACCTCTGACTCCCACACATTTACAGTAGGTTCTACACACTGACAAGAGGAGGAATATTTTTTTTATGATAACATAGAAACGTCAAGTGATTTTTGTTCCAAAGGGAAATAATTAGTATTGCTACACTATGACTCAAAAAGCCAAGTAGTTTGTGGTATCAGTTTATTTCCATTGAACTGAGATTGTGGTTTTTGTGGAGAAGAGAAAGGGGAAGGGTGGGTATTGCCATTCTCTATCTTTTGGACATGAATACCTTTTTTTTTTTTTTGCTGAGTGGAGTTTCTTATTTGGGTTCCTCATAAAGATGATACTTAGATGATATTTGTGGCAAATATTTAGATTAGAGATGATACTAGAAAACCTGGGCAGAATGTACAGAAAAAAGCACAATAAGAAAGGGAAATCAATGAAGTGGTCATAGTCAGTCACACACAACACAACTGGGACTTCCTCACACTGAACTCTGGTGGTTGGTGACTCACAGCTATCCCCTCCAGCTGTTGGGTTTTTCCTCCTCCAACAACCATAGGTGACTAGTTGTTGTTTTTTTTTTTAGTTGAAAAGTATTATATTTTATTTATTTTTAATTTTAGTATACCACCATGAGGTATACCATACAAAGCTGTACACTATTGAATTTCAGTCATACAGTATTCCAGCACCCATCCCTCCACCAGTGCACATTTTCCACAACATAGGTAATTAGTTAAAGGAAATAATTTCCCTTTACTTCCAACCTCACCTGGCAGAAGAGGAGCTTGTGCATGCATATCAGGCAGCAGCAAACAGATCAAAGGTGCTAAGAGAAGTCGGGGCAGGTACACAGCTGCCATGATCTATCTGTACCAACAGACATCTGTTCTTTCACAGATCCGAGCATCTCTGTTCTTTCTCCTTCCTTTATGCTTGGACTCTTGCCCTGATCAATCACTGCACTTTCCTGATAAGGCTAGACTGAAACGGAAATGTTTGCCCACTCTTTGAGACACATCTGTGATGCTGTTCCTCTGTGTATAGTACCATCCTTCTCTGCCCAAATGGGACACTTTGCATTTTGGGATGCAGTTAGATATCACATAGAAGGTTGCAAGGAGAAGATCATACACATATGTATTTGAGTAAACTTCAGCAGCAACCAAATGACTTGAAAAAACTTTGTCATTGCTCATTGATCCCCAGAGACTAATGGATAGAATTCATATGATTGCATTAACCATCTGATAGTTCATCAAAGAGAATTTTATTGGTCTCACCAATGGATGCACAGTCTTTTCCTATTGGACTTTGATTATGAATCAATTTCTTAATATTAAATATCCATTAGGATTTTCTAAATCTAATTAGAAAAATATGTGAAATCCCATTTTTTCTCCCTTACCTGATGTTCCTTCAGTTTTCTTTTCCTGCTACTGAGATCAATGATTTATACATCTTGTGATATTGGAAACTGTTTGGATAAATTAAACATGTCCACCCAGCATTGTTGCTTCCCTCTAGGACTTCTTCAAAACAACACCAAAATGAAACCACACCTCCCCTCCCTCACACCAAAAAAAAAAAAAAAAAGACTTTAACCACTGGGAAAAACATTTTCCTGCCAGAGAAACAATCTGTACCTTTTCTTTTTTTTTTTTTTTTTCTTTCTTTTTCTTTTTTTTGCTTTTTTGGGTCACACCCAGCAATGCTCAGGGGTTTCTCCTGGCTCTGCACTCAGGAATTACTCCTGGCAGTGCTCGGGGACCATATGGGATGCCGGGATCGAACCCAGGCCGGCATAGGCCAGCCGTGTGCAAGGCAAACACCTTACCTGCTGGGCTATCACTCTGACCCCAATCTGTACCAATGTCCTCAGGGCACCCTTAAGACCCCAAGGGCATGAGCATAGAAAATAGAGTCCTGAGCTTAATGACAATCTCTAAAGCTTCAACACAGGCATGATTAGAGGCATTTATTTAGAAATATTTGAGAGGGTTTTGTGGTTGTTTTGTTATATCTTTCAAAGTAATCCACTAGGGAAAAATTCAAAATGAGAACATTCAAACATATGCAATTTACAGCTTAACAAGTATTTTAATACAATTTTATGACAGTTGCATATAAGGCACGTTAGTGGATTTTTTACAATCCTGGTGTTTTGCTGTAATAAATTCCGCTTCAAGAGTTTCTAACAGCCAAGGGAGCTGTTTTCACACTCAAAAATCACACTGACACCACCAGGAATATTGTTCTCAAATAAAAGGTAGTAATGCCATACAGAAGAGGCATTTTCTCTTTTCTCACCGGAATGTCAAAATGCAAGATGCCCACAAAACATTGTTAATTCATCTCTGTTCCTTTTTAGTATGATTAGGATACTTATTAAGTTTCACCCTCAGTGAAGGAAACTTAGAGATTGTGTGAAGTGACTATGTCATTGACGTCCATCAACCCCCCCACTCCTTGCCATCCACACAGATATGCTGCACTTTTTCTATTGAGATCCTGTGATTTACAATGCTGTTAATGATAACTCCATGCAGACATCATTCTACCACCCCACCCACCAACAAACTGTTTGCTTCCCTTCATGAATGTCCCAGAGTCCCCTGCTGCTTTTCCCCCTCATTCAGTTTTGTGAACCAACTTTCAAGCTCTGTTGCCTTTGGCCACTTATGAACCTATGAATATTTATATCCCATACATAAGAGAGATCATTCTGTATCTGTCTCTCTCCCAATAACTTCATTCAACATGATACCCCTAGTTCCAACCATTTATCAGCAAATTGTGATTTCTTCCTTCCTTACAGATTTGTAGTAATCTGTTGTTTACATAGGCCACTGATTCTTGAGTCATTCAGCCGTAGTTAAACATTGGGTTGTTTCCATATTGTCTATTGTTCTGAGTACTGCAGTGAACATATATGTGGAAATAACCTTTTGAATTAGTGGTCTGGTTTTTGTGGATAGATGCTAAGAAGTGGAGTCATGGGGTTATATGGGAATTCTTTTCATTTTTTCAAGAAATCTCCATACAAAATATATAACATTTCCACTAGTAATTGATGTTTTCCCTTTTCTTCGTGCCAGACTTTTTAAAAAAACACCGTGAGACAGACATTTACAAAGATGTTTAAAATAGAATTTCAGTCATACAATGTTACAGCCCCCATCCCTCCATAGTGCACATTTTCCACCACAAATGTCCCAGATTCCCCACCAGCAGGCACTTTTCCTCTACTTCTCTCTCTCTCTCTCTCTCTCTCTCTCTCTCTCTCTCTCTCTCTCTCTCTCTCTCTCTTCTCTCTCTCTCTCCTTTTTACACATTGTGGCTTATCATAAGTACATTTAGGGGGGTATTCTGTATGTCCTTTTGCCTCCATTCAATGATCAGCTGTAGTCTGGCATTACCATTTTCAACAATTAGAACACTGGTAAATATATATATATATATTATATAATATATATTATATATTATTATAATAATATATTATATTATTATAATAATAATATAATAATAATATAATATATTATTATAATATATAATATATATATATATTTACCAGTGTTCTAATTGTTGAAAATGGTAATGCCAGACTACCGCTTATATTTACCATAAACAGTAACAATAATGGACCTCATTCCCAACGAATGGAGACGTTACTGGCTTCCACTTGAGCAAATCGATGAACAATGGGAAGACAAGACAAGTGATTATATTTATATTATATATAATATATTATATGTATATATTATATGGTATATATATTTACCATATATATATATTTATATATATTTACCAGTGTTCTAATTGTTGAAAATTGTAATGCCAGACTACAGCTGATCATTGAATGTAGGCAAAGGGACATATAGGATATCCCCTAAATGTACTTATGATGAGCCACAATGTGTGTAAAAGAAGAGAGAGAGAGAGAGAGAGAGAGAGAGAGAGAGAGGTAGAGGAAAAGTGCCTGCTGGTGGGGAATCTGGGACATTTGTGGTGGGAAATGTGCACTATGGAGGGATGGGGGGCTGTAACATTGTATGACTGAAATTCTATTAAATTCTATTATATTCTATTTCATTGTATGACTGAAATTCTATACATACATATATATCTATGTATATATATAAATATATATATATATATATATATATATATATATATGTATGTATGTGTGTATCACTTGTATCACTTGTCTTCCTGCTGTTCATTGATTTGCTCATGCAGGCACCAGTAACAGATCCATATGTCCTGTAGAGTGCTAGTGTAGCCAAAGGGCATCTACTCACTCCAGGAACACGAAGAGCCTCAAACCATTCCTTCAGGTGATAGGAATGAGGTCTATAATTGTTACTGGTTTTTGGCATATCAAATATGACACGGGTAGCTTGCCAGGATTTGCCTTGCGTGTAGTATACTCTCAGTAGGCTCTCATATCATGCATTTACTGATGAACTGCAATGGAGAGATCAGCTTTTCTCTTGGGTGGAGTTCTGATGAGCTGTGGAGTCCGGATGTTGAAAATGACTGCCCTCATGGTGTAGGGGTTCCTCTGGTTTCTTGTGAGGCTCTATTGGATGGCTCTATTGGATGGCAGGCCAGGGCTAGTAGCCACCTTCTCTCCCAGGTGCCTCATGATCAGCTGAGCAAAGGGAGAGCCAGTAGCAACTCTGCCCCGTGTATCTGAGTCTCTGGATCAGGCATACCTGGGCATGGAACAGGCTTCGCTGTAGGGTGGGACTCTGACGCAGCAGGGCTTGAGATTGGCTTTTCTATTGGGTGGAGTTCTGACAAGCTGTTGAGTCCGGATTTTGAAAATGACTGCCCTCATGGTGTGGGGGTTCTCTGGCTTCTTGCATGGCTCTATTGGGATGGTGGGCAAGGGCTAGAACCTGCCTTCCCTCACGGGTGCCTCATGATCAGCTGAGCACAGGGAGAACTGGTAGCAGCTCTGCCCTATGTATCTGAGCCTTTCTGATACTCTGGCTGGCCCCTAATACTTATTTTTAAGACAATAATGTCTTTGGAATTCAGCAATTATGGTTTTTATTTTTGATTTTTGGTCAAACCCAGTGATGCTCACAGTTACTCCTAAGCATCTCTACCTTGTCTAATATCTCTATCTCATCTCACATGTAGCAGTGATAATAACACCTATCTTATAGGCTACCAGGGTTAAGATTTATGTAAAAACATTCTTCTAAAGTCTCTAAACAAGGTAAATGCTAATATTTTATTAGATTCATTGTTCTCTAATATTTTATATTACTTTATAATTTAATCAAAAATAAAGAGTGCATGCTTTCAAAACTACAAAAATTAAGTCATTATATAAAATGAATTAAAATAATAAAGTCAATTATAATAAAACTCATTCATTCAGGTTCTCATAACATTGAGATACAATAATTATAAA
Source organism: Cryptotis parvus (assembly GCA_021461705.1). Lineage (NCBI taxonomy): Eukaryota > Metazoa > Chordata > Mammalia > Eulipotyphla > Soricidae > Cryptotis > Cryptotis parvus. Next base: position 26,904 of record JAJIBD010039348.1, on the reverse strand, counting down.
TATATATATTTATATAATCATGAGGCACCCGGCAGGGAAGGTGAGTTCTAGTCCTGGCCCACCACCCCAGCAGAGCTTCACAAGAAGCCAGAGGAACCCCTACACCAGGAGGGCCGCCATTTTCCACATCCGGACTCCCCACGCATCAGTGCTCCACCCAGCAGAAGAGCTGACCACAAGCCTGGTTCGTGTGGCCTCTTTGGCGGCCATGTGTTTCATCAATAAATGCTCGAGATCAGAGGTGACTACAAGAGTATCCCACCCACATGGTAGAGCCTGGCAAGCTACCCAAGTCGTATTTGATATGCCAAATACCAGTAACAATTATAGAGCTCATTACTATAACGTGATGGAATGATTTGAGGCTCATTATGTTCGTGGAGCAAACAGATGCCCTTGGGCTACACTAGCATGTGACAGGACTATGGAGATGTTACTGGTGCCCGCTTGAGCAAATGATCAATGGGAAGACAAGTGATACAAGTGATTTATAAAATATACATATATCATATAAATATCAGACAAGTGAAGTGATATAATATATATTATATATAATATATAACATATATTATGAATATTATATAGAATATTATGATATGATATGATATGATATATGATATGATATGATATGATATGATATGATATGATATAATATAATATGATATGATATGATATGATATAATATAATATGATATAATATAATATGATATAATATAATATAATATAATATAATATAATATAATATAATATAATATAATATAATATAATATAATATAATATAATATAATATAATATAATATGTATAAATATTTTATATTATTTTATAAATATTTTATATTTTGTATTCAGCAGAGCCTGGCAAGCTACCTGTGGTGTATTCATTATGCCAAAAACAGTAACAATAATGGACCTCATTCCCAACCAATGGAAACGTTACTGGCTTCCTCTTGAGCAAATCGATGAACAATGGGAAGACAAGACAAGTGATTACATTTATATTATATATAATATATTATATGTAATATAATATGTCATTATATATTATATAATATATAATAGTGTATTATTATATATTATATAATATATGGTCATATACCATTATATAATTATTAATAACATTAATTATAATATAATATTATTTATATATTGAAGCAGGAATGTCCTGTCGGGTCGGAGGCGCAGAGATGAGACACCAGGAACACAACGTATTTCCATTAATATTTTTAATAATCACCAGCCGGAGGGGCAGCAGTTCTCATTATGGCAGGAGCTCGCTGACCTGAACTAACTCATTTGACTGACCGAACTGACTGACCACCTCCACACAGACCCCAACTCCATTATTCCCTCATCTCAAAGGGCAATACAGCTTAAACTTTGCATGGTTTACATTACAAAGACAGTTCACATTCATTGAATAGGACTTAGGAATAATAGGAAGGAGACAACCAGGAACCAAAAACCTGCAGGGGGTGCTATCTAGGTAAGATAAGATGAACAAAAGAACACATTACAGTTGCTAATGCAGCCTTCAGGACTAGCCTGTGATGGCAAGGACGCATCAGACAGAAGAACAAGAAAAACCTGTTTTCTGCCTAACTTTAAGCATCTTCCATTAGATTCCATCTTGGGCTAGTTATAGCCAACAGGGAAATGTGCAGAGAAATGACCTAGGATAGCCTTGTCTGGGTATACCTGCAGCTGATCAACAGTTTCACTAGGGATTTCTACATACTAACTCTATTGGGAGACAGTCTGCTGGAAGTCCCTGTGTATCTGTTAACAGGCAGTATCCATCAGACCTTCCTTCGCATATCCTTAGATCTACCTTCTGCCAACAATATATGATATATGTTTATATAATAATTATATATATCAACAGATAATGCAGTCATTCCATATCTGTCTATTTCCTTCTTACTGATTTCATTAAGTATGATGATATCCATGTGCATCCATTTGCAGGCAAATTTTATGACTTCTTTTTCTGATCACTGTCACTGTATTACTGTCTTCCCGTTCATCATTGATCTGCTTGAGCAGACACTATTAACATCTCCATATGTCATGTCTCATGCTAGTAGAGCCCAATGGCATCTGCTTGCTCCAGGAACATAAAGAGCCTCAAACCATTCCATCAGGTCATGGGAATGAGGTCTATAATTGTTACTGGTATTTGGCATATCAAATACAACAAGGGTAGCTTGCCAGGCTCTGCCATGTGGGTGGCATACTCTTGTAGTCACCTCTGATCTCTAGCATTTATTGATGAACCACGTGGCCACTTGCAGCCGCGCGGAGCCGGGCTGTGATAAGCTTTTCTGCTGTGTGGAGTTCTGACGAGAGGGGAGTCCAGATGTGGAAAATGGTGGTCCTCCCTCATGGAGTGGGGGTTGTCTGGCTTCTTGCAAGGCTCTGCTGGAGTGGCAGGCCAGGGCTAGAACCAGCCATCCCTCCTTTTTCTGATAGCTGCATAATATTCCGTGACTCACAGACATGGGGCAGAGCTGCTACTGGCTCTTCTTGTGCCCAGCTGCTCACGAGGCGCCCAGGAGGGATGGCGGGTTCTAGCCCTGGCCTGCCACTCCAGGCAACAAGCCATACGACCCCCCCACTCCATGAGGGCCTCCATTTTCCACATCCGGACTTCTCTCGTCAGAACTCCACCCAGCATACCAGCTTATCACAGCCCAGTTTGCTCGGCCGCAAGTGGCCCTGTGGTTCATGAATAAATGCTGGACTTAGAGATGACTACAAGAGTATGCTACCTGCATGGCAGAGCCTGGTAAGCTACCCGTGTTGTATTTGATATGCCAAATACCAGTAACAATTATAGACCTCATTCCCATGACCTGATGGAATGGATTGAGGCTCTTTATGTTCCTGGAGCAAGCAGATGCCCTTGGACTCTACTAGCATGAGACAGGACATATGGAGATGTTACTGGGGCCCACTCGAGCAAATCGATGATGAACGGAAAGACAGTGATACAGTGATAATATTCCATTGTGTAGATGTATCATAGTTTCTTTATCCAGTCTTCTGTTTTTTGAGCACTTGGGTTGTTTCCATATTCTGGCTATTGTAAATAGTGATAAATGTAGAAGTGCAGATGGTGTTTCTGCTGTGTGTTTTTGGTTCTCCAGTGTCGGGGCACGCCGCCGGGTCCCGACAGTGCCGGGAAGCGAAGTTCCCTTCTACCTCCAAAGCCGGCGAGGAATGGATGAAACCTCAGGAATCCGATGCAGTTTTAAAAGGCTTTACTTATCACAGGTTCAGGCATACAAATCAGCAAAAGAAAAGCCCGGTGCTTAGGATTCCAGGCTAGAACCCCAGCCACGTGTAGGTCAAGATGGCGGCCACCACGTGTAAAGGCTTTTTAAAAGGAGAAGAAGACAAGACTTCCAAGAAGGGTGAGCGCTCACAAAGGGAGAGAGGCCCACAAAGAAGTGCGGAGAGAGGAAACCGGCTACTTTTATACCTCTGCCACTCAGACCTTCCTCCCACTGTTATGGAAAGCAGGGAGGGTCAAATGCCCTTAGGTAATCCCCTCCCTGCACCTCACCTAGGCCCTTTAGTATGCTAATGTTTTGAGCCAAGATCTGCCTGGGAATGCCTTTATAGGGTAGAGAAGGGGGGTCTGAGATGGCATGTCTCTGTACCAAAGACTAATACTAATGCCAGTTAAATATTTCTCCAAGCCTTCACAAGTCTCTTCTACTTCATTGTAGTTTTATATTTTAGTTGCCTTTGAGTATATCAGGGAGCCATGCTTGTTTGCTTGGAAGCAAACAGCATTTCTCTCTGGTCTAATTACTTAGGTGTCCTACGTGGCCAGGCTAATATGCTGGTAAGATCTAGCTAGTCCCACGATGATTGTGATAGCATGGGAGAATATTTATACCAGCTAGTACAGCATACATGGTCGGATAAACTGCCACATTTAGACTACCCCCTTTGCTATGAAGTGATTTGTAGGGAGGCAATCCAGAGCAGATGCAGCGGCCCTTAGGAGTCCTGCAACACTCCAGGGTATATTCCCAGGAGTAGTATGGCTGGGTCAAATGGGAACTCAATATCCTGGGGTTTTTTTTTGTACAATATCCAGTTTTTGAAGGAATATCCATATGTTTTCCAAAAAGGCTATACCAGTCAACAATCCCACCAACAATGAATGAGAGTCCTTTTCTTCCCACATCCGTGCCAGCGCTGATTGTTCTTTCTCTTTTGGATGTGTGTCAGTCTCTGTGGAGCGAGATATCTCATTGTTGTTTTGATTTGCATCTCCCTGATGCCTAGTGATGTAGAGCACTTTTTTGAATGCCTTTTGGCTATCTAATTTCTTCTTGAGGAAATTTCTGTTCATTTCTTCTCCCCATTTTTTTAATGGGGTTGGATTTTTTTTCTTGAAAAGTTCTACAAGGGCCTTGTATATATTTGATATTAACCCCTTATCAGATGGGTGTTAAAGCTTGAAAATATACTGTCATTGGTAATAGCAGAAGAAAGTGTCTTATAGCAGAAGAAAGCGTCTTATTTTTTTTCTTTCTGCTCCAAATTGCCTCCATCACTTATGTTTAACACCAGGCATACCCTCTGAGTAATGTCATTTAAATGTTTGTAAGTATTGTACATTTTCATTTTATCACATGACAATCCCTGAAGTATCATTTCCATTTTACAGACAGAGAAACAGAGAAATACAAAAAAACAAGACCATATAAGGAAAAGGAAGTAGCTTTTCCTGACCACACAAGAAAAGCTGAACAGAGATCTGAACTCATAAAAAAGTATTCTGGAATGCAGGTTTCTAAAAATTTTTACTTCTCTGAATTCATCAGTGTTCCTAGAAAACACTTGTAAAGAACTTAAAAGTGCATTTGTTTTGATTTTATATTGTTTGTTCCATAAGGATTTTTTGTTATTTTGGAAACATGGATTTCCTAACAGTGTCTACTTACTTTTTCAAACTTCCTTAAGTAAGATCTGAAGTATTTAGTCTGGAGGACCTGTCCATAGTTTAGCTGTCAGAGCATCTGCCTTGCAGGAATGAGGCCCAGAGTTGGACACCTGGTACTGCTCTGCATGCTTTCTTATCCCAGTACTGTTATTTGTGTCTCAGGCACACAATCTCTAGCAGACCATAACTATGTGTGAGAGCTAACACCATGTGCGAGACCCTAGTGAGCACTACCACCAGCTGTGAAGCTCACAGTAAGCACCTCCAAGGAAGTGTGTGCAAAGACCAAAGCTGAGTATGTAATTCCTGGTGAACACCACAACAAATCAAACATGAGTCCTGATACCAATTTTGTAGCAATAGCACAAAAAAGGGAAAGCCAAAGGTGTTGGAGAACACTGGGTTCCCAACAAAATAGAAGAGGATCCCCTTCTGCCCCAGGGGATCAGTAGCACGAGGTTAGAGAAAGACTCCCCAAATCCAACAAAATTCCAAAAGACTTTTACTCATACAGGTTCTGATATATGACCCAATAACAGGAAATCCCTAAACTTCTAATTCCTAGCTAAATTCAAGGCTATGTGGCGGATTAGCACTCTCAGTCAAGATGGTCTCTACCACATGTATAAGTTCATCCAAATGATCAGAGAGCACCAAAATGGCCAAAAGGCCCTTTCTCCTTTCTTCTCACTTATTTTATTGTTAGAAGCCCGCCAAAGATTCCAGTCCAGCCCATTAGTTCACAATGCTATTTAGAGTTCACAGGCTATTTAGAGAGGAAATCAGGTAAATGACCATAGTCATATGCAGATCTTCAGGTGGGCCCTTTGGCTCAAGTTTCACAAATGCCAGAGCTAAGTCCCTAGTATAGGAATCTTACTAGCAGAGCGGGGAGGGGCTGCATCTCTAAACTAGAAAGCAGTTCAGAATGTAATTTGTAAAGAATGGCATTAATACTTCTTACCATGAATATATAGCCAGCTGATTCCAAACTCTAGATCCTAGTATGGTCCATATTCTATCAGAATAATTCACTTTGGCTTTACCTTTAGAATCAGAGACATGTCAGTTTGCCCAGAGGCACACTGGTATGTCTCTTTGAACTAGCTAGCAGAACTGATTACGTTGTGGTTGATCCATCTTGTCCAAGTAAGAACTCTTGGAGTGAAGGCATATCTGTCCCCCTTGGGCACTGGTGGGGCAAAAAGTATTGTACTAGAGCAAGGGAGATTTATAATAAGAATATTTTTTGTCATATAAAACTATGAAATCAATCCAATTCTGCTCATGTTGATGTAGGTGGACCCCACAGGAGGCTTATGTGAGGCTGGAAGGGGAGAGAGATGGTCGCTTTTCCCCCAGCCACCTCTGCCACCCGGGACACGCTAGGCAGGCTTAGGACTGATAAAGACTCCGATGAGCCCCCTGCAAGCTTGGGCCTGAGCCCCACCAGCCCCACGAGGTGGCCGTCAAGCCACACCTGATGTTAACTTGATCTCTAGGCACGGGAGTTGATCCCCATCACCCGAGACTTCTCGGGGGAGCCACTGACTCAGGCTGGAGTGAGGAACTGCTCTTTGCAGGAAAGTCAACTAGACCTTACCCAGGGTTTCCTTAGGGTTCTTGTCTTCTTCGCAGAAAAAGAATTTTCAGGAGTCGACAAGCAGTGAAGTAAAACAGATTTTGTTGTGGAGGTTTTATGACAGGGAAGGAGGAGGGAAAGTGAGACATCTCAAGAGGGGAGATGCGGGCTGCTCTGGAGGCAGAACGTGAGCCCAGACTGATTTCCAAAGGGAGCTTTTATCCCTTGGACTGGAATGCTCTGGAATCTTCTGCTGGGCCATCAAAGGTTAATGGGGGTCTAAAGGCTGTGTGGAAGAAGGTGGATCCAGCTTCCTCAGGGTCTGTTGTTGATTAATGGGTCCTATCAAGTCTTCATATCTGGTTCCAAAAGGTGATAGCCTGTTGCAGGACTCCTTTAAGGGCTGCTGCATTTGGCTCAAAACATTAACATACTAAAGGGCCTAGGTGAGATGCAGGGAGGGATTACCTAAGGACATTTAACACTCCCTGCTTTCCATAACAATGGGAGGAAGGTCTGAGTTGCAGGGGTATAAACTAGCCGGTTTTCACTCTCATGCGCTTCTTTTGGGGGCTCTTGCTCGCTGTGAGCGCTCGCCCCTGCTTGGAAGCTTTTACACGTGGTGGTCGCCATCTTGGCCTACACGTGGCTGGAGTTCTAGCCTGGATTCCTAAGCATCGGGTTTTTCCTTTTTGCTGATTTGTATGCCTGAACCTGTGATAAGTAAAGCCTTTTAAAACTGCATCGGATTCCTGAGTTTTCATCCGTTCTCGCCGGCCCGGAGGTAGAAGGGAACTCGTTCCCGGCACTGTAGGGGACCCAGGCGGAGCGCCCCGACAATAGCCTAATGGCAATCGTTTATTACCATGTGGGGACCCCCTGTCTGCCTGCCTACATCAATGCTCCCATGTGTCAGCTCTAGAGATAAAGGGATAAAGGCAGGGAGCAGCTCTTAACATAAACTAAATGTAGCAGGAGTGTAGAGCTCAATAGGCCATGAAACCCAACAGAAAGGGAAAGTTATAAAATTGAAATAAGTGAAAATAATATGGACATTCCTCCAAAGACTAGAAATTGAACTCCCATTTGACCCAGCCATACCACTCCTGGGAATCTACTCTGGGAAACCAAAAATACGCAGCGGAAACACCATCCCTACTTTTATGTTCATAGCAGCATTATTCACAATAGCCAGAATCTGGAAGCAACCAAAGTGCCCGAAAATCGATGACTGGATAAAGAAGCTTTGGTACATCTACACAATGGAATACTATGCAGCTGTTAGGAAAAATGAAGTTATAAAATTTGCCTATAAATGGATGGACATGGAGAAGATTATGTTGAGCGAAATTAGCCAGAAAGAGAGAGACAGACACAGAATGACTGAATTTATCTGCATAACATAAATATATATGTACATATTAAGATACCAATATCCAAGGTCAAGTGAAACATATATCAGGAGGTCTTGTCAAAGGTGTAAATTATCACAAACGTGTGGGAGTCAGAGGTTAGGTAAGACAGAAAATGGAACAGTGTGCTAACAATTGTCGAGGGTACTAATGCCAACCTAGAACTGAGCATTAAATAGAGGCAAAAAGATACACATGACAACCCTTTAATGTATGTTCTGTAATCCATAGTCTGGAGGGGAAGGAAAAGAGAAAGAGAGAGAAATGGAAAGAAATAAAGAACCTGCCATGGAGGAGGGCTGGGGAGGGGGAAGGAACCAGGGACGTTGGTGGTGGGGAGATGGGCACCGGTGGCGGGATGGGTGCTGGAACACTGTATGACCAAAACCCAAATATGAACTTTTTAATTGTATATTTTTGTAATTGTAAAAATAAAAAATTTTAAAAAATTAAAAAAATTAAAAAAAAAAGAAATAAGTGAAAATAAAATTTAAGCCTCCAACCTCTTGTTATAGTCCTGGTCATTTTTGAACCAGTACTCTCTAAATGATTCGGCTCACTCATCCTTAAAGCTCTCAGAGAACCCAGTCCTCTGATCCATGAATAGGTATGTTATCTAAATTTATATAAAGATTTAATCTTAGCTATATATGTTCAACTATATAAAGTATACATAATATGCATTGAAACATAGCATTTACCATGTTATAATCCAACAGTATAATCCTGTGACTCTTCCCACTCCAAATGAGGAAATCAAGCTATAACTTCCAATTGCGTTGGGCCACACAGTCATGTAAATATGAAGCACTCTCAGAACGCTGTATCAGAAAATATTCAAACTCTCTGAATGGCTTATGCAATTTATCAGAGTCGATGTGAAATTTTTATGTGCATGTGTTTTCTACTACATCTGCCCCATTTTGAAGATGTATCAACTGTTTCATATCACATGCCACTCAAAATAGGAAATGACTGCGATATGTTTTATATAGATGATATACAGATACACTTTCATATTTCTATAGTCATAAAAACAATTGGTGATAATTTACCCATTTTTTGTGGAAGATCTAGGTACAGGCATATATACTTTCCCTCTATCCCACTTGCACTAATCACTAAGTCTAGTTAGCACTCAAAGATCATTCAGAATGAGTGAGAGAATCTAAAGAAGTCTCACAAATTTAATAGGGAATGTAGATAAAAGAGTTAAGATGAACAGGGAAATAGTAAACAAAAACCAAATGACATCACTTGATCACTTGACATCCTGTTATTTGTCAATTTGCTTGAGCAGGCGCCAGCAACGTTTCCATTTTACCCTATCACCTTCCAGTGTAGCCCAATGGCATCTGCTTGCTCCAGGAATAAGAAGAGCCTCAAACTGTTCATTCAAGGTCTTGACGAAGAAGTCTGACCATCTTGTAGGTGGGCGGCCATGCGATCTTATGACATCCAGTGGGATCCAGTCGGTAATGGCTCTAGTTCAGCGGTCGTCTCCTGTCGCATTACATGTCCAGCCCATCTGATTTTCAACACCTTGGCAAATGAGACAGTGTCCCTGACTCTGGATCATCGACAGAAGTCAGAATTCTGGATTCCTTCTCTCACTTGAGTGAGGCATGATATTCCAAGCATAGCTCTTTCGATTCCTCTTTGGGGAGACCTGGATAGCATTCTCATCCTGCTTTCGTAGGATCCAGGTCTCTGAGGTGAATATTAATGCAGGGAGAATGGTGGAGTCGAGAGATGTCCTCAGAGCCAGAGGTTCTTTGTTCTTTTAGCTATTTCTTCGATGCTCTTGTTCCACGCTGCTCTCTTCCTCCTGCACAGCTCAGGTTTTAGGTCATTCATCATGTTGACTTCTCGACCTAGTTACACATAACTGCTGCATTCAGAGATGTTTGTTCCATTGAGAGTGAATGGGGCCTCTGGAACTAGTTTGTTTTTTTATGAACATTGTTTTGTTGAGATTCAGCTGTAGACCTATCTTTCCACATTCTTGGTCGAAGTGAGCCAGCATTTGTGCTCTTGGCTAATGTTTAGTGTTATTAGAACGATGTCATCAGTGAAGTGGAGGTGGTGTAGTTGCCAACCATCTAACTTCACTCCCATTCCTTCCAATTCTAATTGTCACATGACATTCTTGAGGGTGGTGCTGAAGAGTTTCGGTGAAATGGTATCACCCTCCAGAACCCCTCTTTTGACATCAATGATCACTTCCTTGTAGAATGGTGAGATCCTGGTGGTGAATCCGTAATACAACTCATGAAGGATTTTGATGTATTGGGTTTGAAGGCCCTGTTTGGCTAGGTTTTCTATGACCACTTAGGTCTCAACAGAATCAAAGGCTTTCTTTATATCAATGAACATTAGACAGAGCGGCATTTTGAACTCCCTACAAACCTCAATGAGCTTGGTTACCATGTGAATATGGTCAATTGTGCTGAATCCTTTTCTTAAGCCGGCTTGCTCGCATGGTTATCTTTCATCTAATGTTCTGCCAGTCATGTTCAGGATGACTCGGGTGAACAGCTTGTAAATGGCATAACGTTCCTTAAATAAAAAGTCATACTTTTATAACTAAGTTTACAAGAAATAAGAAATATTGTAATTTATATAGCTTATTTTTGTAGTCCTTGTTATATTAAAGAAAAATACTTCTTACACTTAGGAATACTTCATGTATTTCAAACCCTTTCACCAGGAAATGTTGCAGGTACTGCTGACTTAGGGTCTGTATTATTTGGTAGAAAACAAGAATGGAGGGTCTAAGGAAATAGTACAGAGAGTAAGGTGCTTGTCTTGCATTCAGATGACCCAGATTCTAGCTCAGCCACTGCACATGGTCCCTGAGGCCCTACCAGGAGTGTTCCCTGAACTCAGAACTTTGAGGAAGCTGTGGAGCACAACTGGTGTGTCGCAGCACCTCTCCCCTACCCCCTCCCCAAAAGTGGATAGGGGACAGAGGAAACAAGCATGGAGCAATGTTTTGTACATAATTTAGACAAAAATGAGATGTTGGTAAGAAGTTTGCTACATCTTTGTAACACCTGCTCCTAAATTGTAGCCCAGATTCTGGATGTTCTTTTGCTTCCTGACTTTTAATCATTGTCTGAATTCCTTAAATTCTGAATTACCAAAATGGAGTTTAACTGAGTGATCTCTGAAGTTCCTTTTTAGTTCAGAGAATATTGATCTGTCTATCTTTAAGAACTTTCTAAATTGTTAATGAGTTTTTCTAATGACATGTTACTAACAGTAGAAATCAGGCTTCAAGGCTGATATAAACATCTGTTTTCACTGTTAAAGTTATTGTTCATTGCATCAAAAATAGAAATAATATAGCAGGCAGCTATTCTAGAAATAGATTTGTCACTCCTAAATAATCACTAATGAGAGCACTAGATGGAACATTTATATTAAACATTTCAATAAATATACACGTCCCAGTTTCAAGATCAACCATAAAGCATAAAAGGTGGACTCTTCTATGAACTGAACTGTTTTTTTTTCCAAATTCCTATGCCGTAATCCTAATCCTCAGATTGGCTGAATTTACAGATGAAGGTTTTACTGAAGTATTTAAAATTAAGTAAAATAGTAAGGGCAGGGCCCTGATAGCTTGAGACTTGTGTCCTTGCAAGCAAAAAGGAAGAAAGATAATAATCTCTCTGCCTCTCTGTATCTCAGAGACACATGTACCACACACAAACATACACACACACACACACACCACACACAAACACACAATACTCCCTCTTGTGAAGACTCAATGAGAGGTCAGCCATCAATTGTCTGGGAAGAGAATTCTCAATGGAAACTGAATTTATCAATATTGATTATTTATCTTGGAGTTCTGACTTCCAGAAATCTAAGAACTACATTTCTATTATTTAAATTGACCAATCCTATGGTATTGTGTTATGGTACACACTGATTCTATAATAGGAGAAAAACAGTGAATACTTAAATTAGGATAAAAACACTGCCTTAAGTAATGAATAGCTATGAATCTTAGTGTATTCTTACACTTTTGTCTGATTTTCAGAAAGTGAATTCAACATGATATTGGATTCTCCAACAACTCCAACCAGTGAAGAAACAAGTATGTATCTAATACAATCCTCTAAGAGATCTATGTTCTTAAGGATCCCTAACTGAGCTTCTGACACCTAGTTAGTAGAAAGACTTTTATTGCTCTTTACATCAGCCAATGATACCTGCCCAAATTTTCTTGGCCAGGCCAGAATTGACATCATTCTAATTCCCTTACAGAATCTTTTGAAGGAGTTAATAATGCTACAAATCCATAGCTCTTTTGAGATTTGTAGCGATAGGTAAAGTAAGTCCATAGGATCATTGCTGTTTGTTGAGTCCTCATGTCAGGTTTGTTTTTAATCTGCCCGATTGAGAGTACAAGAAGAAATGTTTTATTTTATTTATTATATAATTTTTGGCTTTTTGGTTCATGCCCAGCAATGCTCAGGGTTACTCCTGGCTCTGCACTCAGGAATTACTCCTGGTGGTGCTCTGGGGACCATATGGGATGCCGGGATCAAACCTGGGTCAGCTGCATGCAAGACAAATGCCCTCCCCACTGCACTAACAAATGATAGTTTTTTCTTTAAAACAAAAAGAAATGTTTTAGAGAAAAAAAATAGTGCTTGATTTTTTCTCATATGAGTCACAGTATAGAATCACAAAGATAGAAATATATATGAAATATCTGAATGACTGGAATTTATATCTGAATATATAATATATATTCAGAAATATATATTTGATATATATTATCACTGTATCACTGTATCACTGTCTTCCCATAGATCATTGATTTGCTCGAGCAGTCACCAGTAACATTTCAATACATCCTGTCACATTCGAGATAGCCCAGGGCTATCTCGAATGTGACTCCAGGACACAAAGAATGTGACTCCAGGACACACACTCCAGGACATAAAGAGCCTCAAACCATTCTATCAAGTAATGGGAATGAGGTCTATATGTGTTATATATGATATATATAATATAATATATCTGAATGACTGAAAGAGTCATTACAGAATCACAAAGAAAAATATATGAACAAACATATGTTGTGAAAAATGTTTCTGGAGCACATTCTATGTGATGTGTTCTCTGGAGAGCATAAAGCTGTAGAAGCTGACCCTGCTGCTGGTGAAGGATGTCATGAAACAATGTACGAGAAAGTCAACCAACTCATATTTAGCTCAGTTCTAAAGATGCTCAAGATATATCAGCACTAGGACATAAAAGCATTGATCATACTTGGTTGTTAAGGCATAGCAGTGTTTTTTTTTCCTATTTTCAAGGAACTACTAAGAGTTGAAGAGAATCTGAATATACCTATATGCTAGTAACAGGAGCTAATAATTAATTGACTGAAAATTTGTCAAACTTTAATAGCTTAATTATTTGATCACTTAACATCCCGTTATTCATCATTTTGCTCGAGCAGGAGCCAGTAACATTTCCATTTGACCCTATCACATTCCAGTGTAGCCCAATGGCATCTGCTTGTTCTGGGAATACGAAGAGCCACAAACCTTTCATTCAGGGTCTTGAAGAAGAAGAAGTCTGACCATCTTGTAGGTGGACGGCCATGTGATCTTATGATGTCCAGTGGGATCTAGTGGGTAACAGCTCTAGTCCAGCGGATATCTCCAAATCGCATTACATGTCCAGCCCATCTGATTTTTGACTCTGGATAGTCGACGGAGGTTGGAACTCCGGGATTCCTTCTCTCACTTAGTGAGGAGTGATATTCCAAGCATAGCTCTTTCAATTCCTCTTTGGGAGACCCTAATAGCATTCTCATCCTGTTTTCATAGGGTCCAGGTCTCTGAGGCATATGTTAATGCAGGGAGAATAGTGGAGTTGAAGAGGTGTGCCTTGAGATAGAGGTTCTTTGTCTTTTACCTATTTCTTCGATCCTCTTGAAGGCATTTCACACTGCTTTCTTCCTCCTGTGCAGCTCACGTTTTAGGTTACTCATCATGTTGAGTTCTCGAACTACTTACACATAACTTCTGCATTCAGAGTTGTTTGTTCCAATGGGGCCTCTGGAACTAGTTTACTTTCATAAAACATATTTATGAACATAAAACAATGTTATGAACATTGTTCGTTTTCATGAACAAACTTTCAGGGTGACAATAATTCTTACCTTAGAGCTTTTAGGAGGAATACATGGAAAGCAAACTTGGGTTTGATTTCCTATTCTGTTGCTTATGGATAAACCTGGAATAAACTTGGGCAGGTAATTTACATTTCATTTAACCTCAATTTACTATTTATAAGATGTAATAAAAATAGAAGCTTATGAGGATTGTGATGAGGATTAAATACCAGTATCTGTTTGAAAGTGTCGACACAGGGGCCAGAGCAATAGCACAGCTGGTAGGGCGTTTGCCTTGCATGTGGTCAGCCAAGGTTTGATCCCCGACATCACATATGGTCCCCTGAGAACCGCCAGGAGCAATTCCTAAGAAAACAGCCAGAAGTAACCCCGAGCATTGCCAGGTGTGACCCCAGCACCTGGCATTTAAGTAGTACTTAGTAAATTTCTGCATTTAAAATATATACCACACACTCTGATTTGTCTCTCTGCAACTGACAATTCCACCTTTTCTTTAGGTCTTTGATCAAAATTCAGCTTCTCCATGATGTTGGCCTAATTTAAAGTCACAACTGACCCTCCTCTTCTAGGGCTACTGATTTCTCTAATGGTTCACTTTTCATTTTTTTCTAAAGTAGTGATCAGTTTTAATTACGTGCTCAATTTTCTTACTTATGGTTGCTTTTAATTTTACAGCCCTACAGTGATTAATAACCCTCACATTCTCAAGGCTTCGTGTGCTTTGTTAATGCTTTTTTTTTATTTTCCCACCAACAAAGATCCTCATTCCCTACTCACCCCCATGCCTGCTCCCTTAGCCAGCACTAATTATATTGACCATTACAGTCCATAAATGGGAATGGTATTGATAAAGTCATGACATTTTCCTGGTTTCTTATGGGTGAATCTGACTGATTTCTGTTCTTGCATTCGCTTTCTGAATTTCTAGAATGTAGTTGGCTTCTACTAGTCAATCCCAAGCCCCCCACCACTGCACCTCAGACAACACTTATTTCAAATTTTTTCTCAAGCTCTGTTTGAGCTTGTCCTAATCATACACTGAATAATCTATTTTATACTGCTTGTTGGAGGTGGTTCCCTAAATACAGTTGATGAATATAAAAGTCAATAAATCTCAACTGGAACCATTGTGCCATTAGGGCCCACCATATAAGAAATTATTGATATGTTCCCAGAGAGCAGCATCGTGCTCTCACACTTGTGAAAGTATGCCCAAAACTTAATTCTATAAGATTTGGTGGGATACCTGGTACAGCAGTATACCAGGCATTGAAATATCATGCATCTGTGAAGGGAGTGCCATTAGTATCTCTGCCCTGTGTGTCTGGTCTCTGGATCATGGCCAACAGCACCAGAAGCAACTCGTGGGCGGATCCACTGGGTCTTCTAGAAGGGACAGAAGTGCGGGAAGGGACCCCAGCTCCATCTCCAAGGAAGCCCAATGACTTTAGCTACCTAGACCAGCGTACCTGGGCATGAAATCGGCTTCTCTCTTGGATGGGGCTCTGGCGAGCTGGGGAGTCTGGATTTGAAAATGGCTGTGATTGTGTTGCGTGATGTTCCTCTGGCTTCTTCTAAGGCCTCTATTGGGGTGGTGGACAGGAAACAGAACCCACCCTCCCTCCTGGATGCCTTATGATCAGCCGACCATGGGAAAAACCAGTAGCAGCTCTGCCTTATTAATGGTTTTAGTCGTAACTCTAAAAGATCTTGCTACAAAATGTTTGGCAAATAATAAGTATGCTGAAAAATTAATGAATAATAAATCCACTTTGTATATAATAAGATAATTTATATAACAAATGTTAGTAATTTGTTATTATAGCTATTGATCACCAAAACTAGTAATTTATTAGAATTGATAATACAGATTTTTTTTTATAATTCTAGAGGTTACTAATCTAAAAATTTAAAAGGGTAGTTCCAAAGTTAGGATTTGAAATGTCACAAACTTCATATGAAAGAGCTCTGGTCTTATGGTGTCTTGGATTGTATGTCATTTAAAGAGACAATAAATCCTTGGTAAACCTGGATAGATGCATTTAAATGTATAAGTAGAAATAATGGTTAAAAAGGGGGAAGATATTGCTTATGTTCTCTCTGGGGACTAACTATGAAGCCATCTGAGGAGGTGATAATCTCCTAATTGTCAAGCCAAAACTCTGTATTGTAGTTTTAGAAAATTGACTTGATTCAGGGTCATCTAGAAAGTCTTTTTAAAAACTTAACCCATTCTTCTAACATATTAAATTATGGGTCATAAATATCAGCTATAAACATCTAATAAATGTAGAAACAAATGCACCAAGAAATATGATATTTCCTGTGCTCACTGAAAATAGTCCCTGAAGTCAGGGTATACATCACCTTTTGTGCATCAGTCAGAGACCCTAGGAATGCCCAGATCCTGTGTGCTGCGCCTTTGGTTCTAGAAGAATTTTCTTTTCTTCTCCCTTGTTTTTTTTTGTAACTTCCAATCAGGTACAACATTGACCTGAAGCAGATAAAGCTCTCAAACACATCGTATATTATGCTCATCGTATATTATTCTACGTCGATTGAATAATAGTTTTTTCCTGCAAGGTAAGGTCCCAGCAATTTGTTTCAATGGGTCACAGGAGACAATAGGTGTTTTTTCACATAACCAGATGTGAAATATGAATCTTTTGAAAATGTACTGAGCACTATTTTTTTCTCTCTCTTCTCTTTTGCTTAGTTTCAAATCTTGTCTAGTGACCCGAGTCATGTTGTCAAAATAATATGTCTAGAGCATTTCAAAACTCTAATAATTGATCTCACTTGGGGAAAATTTTATTTGCTTCTTTTTTATTTTGTATCTTTTTGGGGGTGGGGCATCATACCCTGCAGTGCTAAGGGATTACTCTTGTCTCTACACTCAGGAATTACTCATCGCAGTGCTGAAGGGGACCATATGGGATGCTGGGGACCATCACCTGCAAGACAAAAGCCTTACCAGCTATAATATCACTTCACCACTCACATTAAAACATAAATCTTTATTTAAACACAGGAAATTGACACATTTTCTTTACTATATTCTGTAAACTTAACGCATAGCTCTAGACTTAGTGCTACAAACACTCAAATTTGGAGAAAGCTTTTAAAATAGAAATGCTATCTAAAAGAAGGAAAGCATAAAACATATTATAAATATGAAACTTCAATAGCAAAGTATTTTGGGCTCTGTTGGAAGGACAGTTATTTCTCTGTTTTAAAGTTTTATAGTAAACTCACAACTAGAGGAAGAATAGCTCACAGATAGACACTAAATGCACAACACAACTTAGTAATTCTACCATCAGTACTGTATGTGTTACTTCAAAATTGCTGAGAAATTGTATCCTAAGTATTTCGAAACATGTTAATATGTGTGAAATATTTTAATTATATGATGCAATTGATGTTAGCTAAAGTTACAATAGTACTTTTATTGCAAAAGCTACATATAATAGCCAATATATTGTATATCTGAAATTAACATAAAGTTAGTAAGTCATATAGCAAAATTAGAAGAGAGAGAAACAAATAGGAGTGAGGAGATAAGCAGCAATAAACCGATGGGGTGGGCTCCATGTTTGATCCCAGAAGCTAGTGCATCTCTGA
The DNA here is from genome assembly GCA_021461705.1 of Cryptotis parvus. Taxonomy (NCBI): domain Eukaryota; kingdom Metazoa; phylum Chordata; class Mammalia; order Eulipotyphla; family Soricidae; genus Cryptotis; species Cryptotis parvus. The sequence goes on along the minus strand of JAJIBD010039348.1, from coordinate 9,160 downwards.
GCAGAACTGAGTGTGTCATTATTTCATCCTTGGTAGCCTAGCATAGGTAACGGTTGACCCTATAAGAAAGAAAAAGAAATAAGATGCATAAAACATCATTATAAGGGAAGTTGAAGGTTGACGTTCTAGAAAAAAAAATTTTCCCACTTTATAAAATCAAATCTTCCTATACCAAGGATGCCTAGAAAGGAATTCTGTGTTAATATAATGTGGAGTTTAAATTAAATAGGTAATAATAGCATATGTAAAAAATTCCCTATGCTTTATATAAGCAAGACCAAGATGACTGCCCTCCAACATAAGACCAAGATTACTGCCCTCAAACGTCCTGATGGATCTATCACATCTTCCAGAAAGGCAATAGAGAAGGTTATCCATGACTTCTACTCAGATCTCTTTGATAGCCACGTCCACCTGCCCACATACCAAATTCCTCAGGATGGATATGTCGTGCCCAACATTCTCCCTTCTGAAATCCAACATGCCATTTCGTCAGTAAAGAAGGGAACAACACCCGGCCTAGACAAAGTCAGACCCAAACACCTGAAGAATCTGCCTTCAGGACTCATCAATACACTAGCTCGGCTCTTCACACGCTACCTGTCCGAATGCAAGGTGCCCTCCCATTGGAAAAACAGCAAGACAGTTCTACTGTTCAAGAAGGGAGATATCCACGACATTGGCAACTATCACCCATCTGCCTGTTGTCTGTCATCTACAAGCTGTTCCCTCGAGTCATCCTGAACAGGATTGGCAGAACATTAAATGAAGGGCAACCATGCGAGCAAGCTGGCTTCTGAAAAGGATTCAGCACAATCTACCATATCCATATGGTAACCAAGCTCATTGAAGTTTGTAGGGAGTTCAGGATGCCACTCTGTCTCACGTTCATTGATTTACAGAAAGCCTTTGATTCTGTGGAGAAACCGAAGCTGTCATCAAAACCCTAGCCAAACAGGGTGTTCAAACCCAATACATCAAGATCCTTCGGGAGATGTATTACAGATTCACCACCAGGATCTCACCATTCTACAAATAAGTGATCATTGATGTAAAAGAGGGGTTCGGCAGGGTGATACCATTTCACCAAAACTCTTCAGCGCCAACCTCAAGAACACCATGCGACAATTAGAATGGGAAGGAATGGGAGTGAAACTAGATGGTCAGCAACTACACCACCTCCGCTTTGCTGATGACATCATTCTAAAAACACCAAACATTAGCCAAGCGGCACAAATGCTGGCTGACTTTGACCGAGAATGTGGAAAGACAGGTCTACAGCTGAATCTCAACAAAACTATGTTCATGACTTTACAAGAAGAAAACAAACAACCCCATCAAAAAATGGGGAGAAGAAATGAACAGACACTTCAGCAAGGAAGAAATTCGAATGGCCAAAAAACATATGAAAAAAATGCTCATCATCACTAATCATCAGAGAGATGCAAATCAAAACAACAATGAGATACCACTTTACACCACAGAGACTGTCACATATTCAAAAGAGCAAGAACAACAAGTGCTGGCGTGGATGTGGGGAAAAGGGGACACTCACCATGGGAATGCCGGCTGATACAGCCTTTCTGGAAAACAAAATGGACATTCCTCCAAAGACTAGAAATTGAACTCCCATTTGACCCAGCCATACCACTCCTGGGAATCTACTCTGGGAAACCAAAAAATATGCAGCGGAAACACCATCCCTACTTTTATGTTCATAGCAACATTATTCACAATAGCCAGAATCTGGAAGCAACCAGAGTGCCTGAAAATCGATGACTGGATAAAGAAGTTTTGGTACATCTACACAATGGAATACTATGCAGCTGTTAGGAAAAATGAAGTTATAAAATTTGCCTATAAATGGATGGACATGGAGAAGGTTATGTTGAGCGAAATTAGCCAGAAGGAGAGAGACAGATACAGAATGACTGCATTTATTTGCATAACATAAATATATATGTACATATTATGATACCAATATCCAAGGTCAAGTGGAAACATATATTAGGAGGTCTTGTCAAAGGTGTAAATTATCACAAACGTGTGGGAGTCAGAGGCTAGGTAAGAAAGAAAATGGAACAGCGTGCTAACAATTGTCGAGGGTACTAAAAAAATTAAAAAACAATATGTTCATGAGAAATGAACTAGTTCCAGAGGCCCCATTCACTCTCAATGGAACAAACATCTCTGCAGCAGCTATGTGTACCTATGTCGAGAAGTCAACATGATGAGCGACCTAAAAAGCCTGAGCTGCGCAGGAGGAAGAGAGAGAAGCATGGAATGCCTTCAAAAGAATCAAAGAAATAGCTAAAAAGACAAAGAACCTCCAGCTCCGGGCACATGTCTTAAACTCCACCATTCTCCCTGCATTAACATAAGCTTCAGAGACCTGGGCCTTACAAAAGCAGGATGAGAATGCTTTTCAGTTCTCCCAAAGAGGAATTGAAAGAGCTATGCTTGGAATATCACGCCTCACTCAAGTGAGAGAAGGAATCTGGAGCTCCGACCTCCATTGCTGTTCCAAGGGACGCTGTCTCATTGCCCAGGCACCGAAAATCAGATGGGCATGTAATGCGGGTGGAGACAACCGCTGGACTAGATCTATTACTGACTGGATCCCATGGGATGTCAAAAGATCACCAGGTCATCCGCCCCGATGCCCAGCAGCTCCCCACTCTCCCCACCAGGTGCGTTCCAGCGGCGGGTAGCCCCCCGAGGCACCCCTTTCCAGCATAAAGGGCTGGAACGTTGCGAAGGCGCATCAAGCCACAGCCATCTTCTTCGGACCGGCTCCTGATGCCATCCGCCCTGATGCCCAACAGCTCCCCCGCTTCTCCCCACCAGGCGCGTTTCCATGGAGGGCAGCCCCCGAGGCACCCCTTTCCAGCATAAAGGGCTGGAAATTTGAGAAGGGGACCAAGCCACACCCATCTTCCTCAGACCTTCCTGATGCCATCCGCCCCCTATGCCCAGCAGCTCCCCACTCTCCCCACCAGGTGCATTCCCACGGGGGAGGGGTGCAGCCCCTGAGGCACTCCTTTCCAGCATAAAAGGGCTGGAACTTTGCAAAAGGTACCAAGTCACACCCAGCTTTTTTAGGATCTTCCACTGGACTACCTCCACCCCGACCCCTGACTCCAGAACCACCCAGTGACACTCCATAATGCAAAACCGCAAAGGATGCTAGCTCGTCCGCACAAAGTAATATCTATCTACCTGAGATACTACTGAGCATTTGCCCCTACATTCTTTGCTATACATCCCTAACTGCAAAAGTAATTCAGGCACCTACTAACTCTATTGGACTAGTCACCCAGAACACACATTTTCAAACTACGATAGTCATTATGGTAAAGCAACACAGAATTCTTTCAGGCTCTACGATTGAAGTCACTAATACCGATGAGTCAAGCAATAACGATGAGCTATATAATCTCTCTGAAAAGGAATTTTGAAGGAACTGTTAAAGATTCACAAGGAACTCAAAGAAACAATGGAATACAAAGTCAATAAAATACAAGAGGACATGAGAGCAGAATTGAGTAAATTTCAGACCAAAGTAAAAGCAGAAATGACATATATTAAAAATGAGGTAAGAGAACTGAAAAACAGAGGGAAGGCCTCTAAAGCAGAGTAACAGCTACTGAAGAAAAAATTAGTGATCTCGAAGACGAGGTTCAGAGATTCTGTAGACAACACCAGAAGATGGATAAAAGACTCACAATCAATGAACAGACTACCAGAGAAAATCGGGATGAAGCCAAAAGGAACAACATATGCATCATTGGGGTCCCAGAAGGGCAAGAAGAAAACCCTGATGAAGAAGAAACTGTCAAAGCCATCATAGCTGAGAAGTTCCCCGAACAGAAAAAAAACATGCTCCCAGATACAGGAGGCCTGTAGGAGGCCCAGCTGAAAGAAACCCCAATAAGAATACTCCAAGACACATCCTTATTAAAATGACAAAAACGATAGACAGAGATAGAATACTGAAAGCAGCAAGATCAAAAGAAAGAAATCACATACAAAGGAGTATCCCTGAGATTTACAGCAGACTTCTCAGATGAAACACTCTGAAGCCCGAAAACAATGGTGGGACATTGTGAAAAGACTCAATGAACTGCAGGCTTCACCAAGAATTCTTTTACCCAGCTAGACTTACTTTCAGATGTGAAGGAAAAGTACACAACTTCACGGATAAACAACAACTCAGGAAATTCATAGACTCACAACCAACTTTAAAAGGGATTGAAAGGTCTATTGTAAAATAAGACAACCCAAAACCACAACAAGTTTAAACAGAAAGATGGCACAAAATCCAGTGACAATAATATCTCTCAACTTCAACGGTCTAAATGCACCAATTAAGAGACATAGGCTGGCAAAATGGATTAAAAAACTGAACCCAACATTCTTCTGCGTACAAGAAACACATCTGAATAATCAGAGCAAACACGGACTCAAAGTCAAAGGCTGGAAGACCATTCTCCATGCAAACAACTCCTCCAAAAAAGGCTGGTGTGGCCATACTCGTACCTGACAATATAGACTTCCAGGCTGAAAAAGTTTAAAGGGGACAATGAAGGCCATTTCTTAATAATTAAGGAAGGGGTATGTATACCAGGAAGAAATCACACCACTAAACATATATGCGCCAAACGAGGGGCCAGCAAAATACTTAAAACAACTATTAATAGACCTCAAAGAAGACATTAACAGTAGCACAATAATAGTCGGAGACTTCAACACTGCCTCATCGACTATGGATAGATCGACTAGACTGAAATTCACCAGGGAAATACTGGACCTGTGCCGCAGACAGCTCCGGTCGGTGTGAGCTCTAAGTCTAGGGGGTAACCAGCTGAAGAAATCAGGAGAACAGGGACGTCGGCGCAATGGACAGACAGGCACAGACACAAGGGAGGTCAAATGCTGCTGCCGCCGCTTACTGAAGGCAAAACTTTTCTTTTTATGTTCAAGAATTGCACAGACACAAGATTACACCCAGTTATTTTTTAGCAAAGGAGACATTTTTTAACATCAAAAGGAGTTTATCGTGTCTACCACATATGACCACCTCTTGCCTGCTTGCCTGCAGCTGTTTTTCAGAAATGTTTTTCTGACGTCTTTTTTGTTTTTACATACTTTCATGTTTGCCTTAAGTAAGATACTTTTTTTTAATTCTGATATTCATAGAATTACTTACTAGCTCTATGCACATATTATAGATTAACTTAACCTACTCCTAAATAGAAACTTCTATGCAGAGTTTATTATTGTAAAATTATTAAGATATTGTACTAGAAAGTGTTAACTTTAACAAGCCCAATTATTTTTCACACAGGAGGTTTAGGGAGGCTAATCACTGCATTCCCGTCAACAGGGGGGTAGCCAGTCGCCTCGACCCATAGGTCAAGAATTCTCCCTTCCCGCTAATGATGGGAAGCAAAGGCCTGAAGGCCACGGGCCTTTCCTTATCAAGGACCTGAGACCAGCTCAGGCCTTGGCGGAGCCAACGCTGCGCGGGCTGGCATTTTTTTACTATCTTTATTTTATTCTATAATTGTGTATGATGAAAGCTACGGTTGCCACAGGTTTTTCTCTTTGTCCAGTCTCTTCATTACTGAGTTTAAGTTTCAGCATAAACAAGGCGCTCTAATTGCACACCAAGCATTCTTAGAAACATCCAAAGGAATTCTAGGGGGCTTTGTTGGCGACAGTCCCTTTTAGGGGAAGCACCGTCTGGTAACTATCTCTTTTTAGGGGGGAAGTACCGAAGCCATCCCCTGGCCCAGTGAGCACTTTCATGCTGCGCGAGCCGGCACGCGGGAGCCATGGCAGACCTGAAGTAAGAAATAGAAGAAAGAGAGCTGGTTGATATATACAGGGATTTTCATCCCAAAAAAGCTGAATACACATTTTTTTCCAGTGCATATGGAACATTCTCCAAGATAGACCATATACTGAGCCACAAAGCATACCTCAACAAAATAAAAAAGATATAAATTGTGTCAACTATCTTTTTTAGATCATGATGCACTGAAAATAGTAGTTTACCATACACAGAAGCAGGGAGTCAAACCAAACACCTGGAAACTGAACAGGTCACTGCTGAAAAACAAATGGGTCATAGAAGAAATCAAACAGGAAATCCAAAGAGTCCTAGAAACAAATGACATCGAAGATACCACTTATCAGAACTTGTGGGACACAACAAAAGCTGTGTTAAGAGGAAAGTTCATAGCTCTGCAAGCATTCATAAGGAAAGAAGAAAGGGCCCACATAAATAACCTGACCTCACAGCTGACAATATTAGAAAAAGACCAACAAAAAGGAGCCCAACCCAGGCAGAAAGAAGGAAATAATAAAACTTAGGGAGTAAATCAACGAGCTGTAAACCAAAAAAACAATCCGAAAGATTAATGAAACCAAGAACTGGTTCTTTGAAAAATTAAACAAGATCGACAAGCCACTGGCAAGACTTTTAGGGACAGGGAAAGAGAGAACCCAAATAAACAGAATCAGAAATGAAAATGGTGACATCACAACAGAAAAGACAGAAATCCAAAAGATCATCAAAGATTACTTTGAAAACCTGTATGCCACGAAACATGAGAACCTAGAAGAAATGGATAAATTCCTGAAGTCCTATAACCTCCCACGATTGAAACAAGAAGACCTCCAATACCTGAATAAACCTATCGCCATCGAGGAAATTGAAACAGTAATTAAAAGTCTGCCCAAATACAAAAGCCCAGGTCCAGATGGGTTCACTAGTGAATTCTACCAAACCGTTAAGGAGGACCTACTGCCTGTCCTGTTCAAGCTCTTCCAGGAAATAGAAGAAACAGAAACATTCCCAAACAGCTTCTATGAGGCACACATCCACCTTGATACCCAAAGCAGGGAGAGACAACACAAAGAAGGAAAATTACAGACCAATCTCCTTGATGAACACAGATGCTAAGATCTTCAACAAAATACTAGCAAACAGAATCCAAAGACTCATCAAAAAGATCAAACATCATGACCAAGTAGGATACATCCCGGGAATGCAAGGATGTTTCAACATTCGCAAATCAATCAACATAATACATCATATCAATAAGAGAAAAAATAAAAAACCATATGATCCAATCAATAGATGCAGAAAAAGCATTTGTCAAGATCCAGCACCCATTCATAATTAAAACCCTCCAGAAAATGGGAATTGAAGGAAGCTTCCTCAAGATAGTCAAAGCCATCTACCAAAAGCCCACAGCGAGTATCATTCTCAATGGGGAAAAATTGAAAGCCTTCCCCTTAAGATCAGGAACATGACAAGGTTGCCCACTCTTACCTCTTTTATTCAATATAGTACTGGAAGTACTCGCCATAGCAATCAGAGAACAAAAAGGACATTAAGGGCATCCAGAGAGGCAAGGAAGAAATCAAGCTATCATTATTTGCAGATGACATGATATTATACTTAGAGAGCCCTAAACTCTGGACCCAAAAACTCTTAGAAACAATAGATATGTATAGTAGAGTGGCAGGGTACAAAATCAATACCCAAAAGTCGGTGGCTTTACTATACACAAATAACGAAAGAGAAGAAAGGGATATTAAGAAATCGATTCCATTCACAATTGTGCCACAGAAAATCAAATACCTAGGAATCAGCTTAACCAAGTGTGTGAAGGACCTATACAAAGAGAACTACAAGACACTGCTTCAAGAAATAAAAGAGGACATGAGGAAATGGAAACACATTCCCTGCTCATGGATGGGGGAGAATTAACATTGTCAAGATGGTAATACTCCCTAGAGCTTTGTACAGATTCAATGTGGTTCCTATAAGGATATCCATGAAATTCTTTAAAGAAATTGACCAAACACTCCTGAAATTCGTATGGAATAAAAACCCCCACGGATAGCTAAAGCAATCCTTGGGAAAAAGAAGATGGGAGGCATCACCTTTCCCAACCTCAAACTGTAATACAAAGCAGCAGTAATAAAAACAGCATGGTACTGGAATAAAAACAGACCTGTGGACCTATGGAATAGAGTTGAGCATCCTGACACCCACCCTCAAAGATATGATCAGTTAATCTTTGATAAAAGGTACAAAGAGTCCAAACTGGAGTAAGGAAAGCCTCTTCAACAAGTGGTGCTGGGAAAACTGGACAGCTACATGTAACAAAATGAATTTGGACCTGTGTCTAACACCTTGCACAAAAATCAGATCAAAATGGATTAAAGATCTCAATATCAGACCTGAATCCATAAAGTATGTTGAAGGAAATATAGGAAAAACCCTCCACGACATTGAAGCTAAAGACATCTTCAAAGGTGAAACACCATTAACAAAGCAACTAGAAGAAAACATAAACATATGGTACTACATGAAACTAAAGAGCTTCTGCACCTCAAAAAGAAACAGTGACCAAGAAACAAAGACAGTCCACAGAATGGGAAAGAATATTCACCTAATACCCATCTGATAAGGGGTTAATATCCAGGATATATCAGGCACTAGTACAGGTATATAAGAAGAAACAGCCAACCCCATAAAAAAATGGGGAGAAGAGATGAACAGAAACTTTGACAAGGGAAGAAATTCGAATGGCCAAAAGGCATATGAAAAAGTGCTCATCATCACTAATCATCAGAGAGATGCTAATCAAAACAACAATGAGATATCACCTCACACCACAGAGACTGGCCCATATCCAAAAGGGTAAAAGCAACAAGTGCTGGCGTGGATGCGGGGAAAAGGTGACTCTCATACATTGTTGGTGGGAATGTCGACTTTAACAACCTTTCTGGAAAACAATATGGACATTCCTCCAAAGACTAGAAATTGAACTCCCTTTTGACCCAGCCATACCACTCCTGGGTTATATACCCTGGGAAGCCAAAAACACATAGCAGCACTATTCACAATAGCCAGAACCTGGAAACAACAAGCAGTATGGCCAAGAACTGATGACTGGATAAAGAAACTGTGGTACATCTACACAATGGAGTACTATGCAGCTGTTAGGAAAAATGAAGTTATGAAATTTGCCTATAAATGGATGGACATGGAAAGGATCATGTTGAGTGAAATTAGTCAGAAGGAAAGAGAGAGACATAGAATGACTGCATTTATTTCACTATCACTATCTATCACTAT